>SHCU01000624.1:6457-23129 GCA_004307685.1 Ceratina australensis | reverse complement strand
TCTTTCCGATGAGGTGCCTAACGACCGAAAAATATTCTCATATTAGGACGAAAATTATAATCCCGTGAATGAATATTCTTAACTAATTTTGTGGATAAAATTGACAGTCTACATTGTCGTGCTGTCATCGGGGTTTAAACTAATAATCAGAAATAATACAATCGAGCCGAATTCTCGGTGGTACAATTTTCATGTCGACATTATAATGGAAATAATTTTGTCCCAAGTATTTAATTAGTTTTCTAGCAGGTTTCACTGTAATTGCCCCGGGTATTTTAAAAAAAGAGAGGATAACAAAGAGAACGTTAACTATTATGCTGCTCAACAGGGTTTTAATCGACCGTTTCAGCTCGACCGAAATTCCCCGCAAAAATTGCCAAGTTATTATTCACTCGTTCGCCGCGTTTTATTGCTCGTCCCCCTTTTTTCTTTTTTAACGTTTCGAGGCCACGTCCGTTTCATCGGTGACCAACTTTCATCGCGCAGTTACAGCCGAGTTATAATAACGGCCGGGCAATAAACCATGTTTATTACTACCCTTATTATGACCCACGCGCCGGCGAAAGTGGCCCGCAATGGGCTACCGAGCTCCCACTGGCAACCTGCCTCACTTTTAAAAAGTAACGATCCTCATAACGTAGTTTTAACATAAGGAAGCGCCGCGTTTTATCTACGGTTATTCCCAATGAATGAAACCACGATTTTTTATACGGCCACCAACGGCCGAAGACTCTTCGCGCGATAAGAAATGTTAGAACTGTGATTACATCATTACATCTTCCGCGAACATATTCGTGGTTTGGCAGGGTGTTACGCATTTGCCAGCACGAATATACTCGTGATATTTTCAACACATTATACGTATGTATAACAATATATCGTACAAATTGTGGAACTTGACATTGAGCATTGTCACCGTAGGTCTCAACAAGAATTTTATGTGCTTCAGATTTCTTTTGAATAAATTAGTGCAAAAAAATTCCCCGCAAATACACTTTATTTGGCACACAAATGGATATTTTCAAATCTAATAAATAATTACTTTTGTTAGACTAAAGTGAACTACCATACACTGAAATTTAAGGTTAGATACAGTAATTCCTTGAATGTGCATTACCATTCGAAATTCCATTCACGGAGTACCGCTACTACCATTTCTAAAAAAACAGCGAGAACTTATTCGAGGTCCTAATAAAACAGAAATGGCAAAGCGAATAACTTCATAGAATTTAGGCCTGGCAGCGAATAGGTTAATTAATTATTATATGTTTCCTATTATTACTATTCTTTATTTCTTATTATTAATATACTATTCTATTATTACCATTATTACTATTTAATTAATTAAAGTACAGAATCAGTTCATCGGTTAATTTAGTCCTCCGTCCATGTACATACATTACTGCTGACGTAGTAAAACCGATGGATACACGGCTCGATAAAAGGAGAACAAGGGGTTAAAGAAACAAGAGAAGAAAGACGATCGAGGATGGGGCGGGGGATAAAAACGAGAAGTAGACGGACACGGGGCGGGTCGGTCGCTCGCCGGAAGGGACGGAACGGGGGGAATAATGGAAAAACGTCGTTTCGTCGTTGCTTGATCATTACCGGGCATCGCGGCAGCCCCGCGACGACCAATTAAACCGCCAACGGGATTGGATTTATCGACAAACGAGCAGCAATTACTGACGTTTAAAGTTGACGAGGTCAGCAGCGCAACAGAAAACGTCGCGCAAGTTTCTCGTTAAAAACCGAAGCTCGCGGTTCAATTTTAACCGCGCCTGTTGTTGCTTAGCAAATTTCCTCCGGTTCTAACGCAATTCCGAGAACTTCCCAAGACTAAATATATAATACATATATGAGTAAATATGATATATAACAGATGTACAGGCTGGTCCCTTTAAGTAGTAGACGTGTAGTTATGTATCAAAAAACACCTACGACTTTAGTAACATCGAGAAAAATATATTCTTGCCAGATATTGGTCCATTGACAGTATGCACATAACGTAAGAAATATTTTTAGCATCACAATAACCTGAAGAGATATGTAGATGGCCTTACTTATAGGGACCAGCCTGTATAATTAATAAATAAAATACTAACCTGAGATTAAATACATAATAAATAAATAATAAAGGATATTCATGAACCATCTCTGCCATTTTTTGATGGAGTATAACGAAAGTATAAAAAAAATGGTAAATTGGTAACGTTGTAAAAAATGACATTAACCGCGGAATTGCGACAATTAAAATGAAACATAAGCGAGGAGATTTGCACAGTATTGAGGTGCGATTTAAGTCAGAACGGGGATAATCCGGTTAATCTAGCGTACGGATCGGACGCGTTGGCTGCCCGCCAAGCGATCCCGGTCCTTCAGGAGCAGCGGGTCTAATAAGGCCACCGGGATATCGGGTCTCATAGTTTTTCGTTCCACTGGACAACCTCGGGTGGAGAGAGCTCCTTTTTACGCCGCGATAGCTGTCGAACCGGAAGCACCGAGGGACGCGTTTCACCAGGAAGTAAAAGCTTTGATAGGACCTAAATTCCCGTTGGCCCCAACGTTTTACCTTTGACAAAATTGCGTCCAGTGGTTCTTGTTAGTCGAGGACGATGCCCCTAGTTTAAAAATTAATTATAAAAACCCCCTGGTTTAAAAATAAATAATTATGATCCTTGACCATGTGACCAAATGATTGACCCTGAATGACCACATAATTTATTGCTAATGTGCAAGCAAGAGATATTTTAGTAGATTACTCAACGACAGGGCTGGCAACCATTTCAACTCCCAAGTCCTTCTTAGCTACATGCTTTATCCATATATAATAGATCAATGTGCGTCCGTCAGAAAGCTAGCAACAGGCTATGCCTGATCCATAAATGCAATACCCTTGCTATGTCAAACGCACTCGCGAAACTCCTGTTCCTCGGCTCCTCGAAGTTTCAGTGATTTCAGTTGAGAGTTTCCAAGTTCCGATGCGTGCAGTATTTCAGAAAGAAAGTTCGAGCGATCTCCAATTTCATTTATGCAACCATGTAATAACTCTGATTCATCCCGAAGCCATAGAAATGGAATTTCAATGATAGATCGCTAACGTCGGAGTTTCAATATAATATTACCAATCAATTGCGTATGAAATATTATATTTTATCCAGTTCTGCTTCGAGTTTCTTCTTCCAAGAACAATCGGATCAAATATCAACTCCTCTTGACAGCACACGAAAATATTTCTTCATGATCATTAATCGACGATATTGAAAAGTTTCGATATAGGATTGCCAATCAATTTTACAGGAAATATCTTATCGAGTTTTTCGTTGGCGAAGCAATTCAGAATGAAACTTGTAAAATATGATACAGAGAAGTGGCTGGCAAATACTTTCGTTGTTTCGAGAAGTTGTCCGCGTCGGGAAACTTCTCTATCTCCACTTACCACCGCGGCATAGCACCACGCGGTGCCCGTAAATTTTTATCCACGCGAACTTTCCACCGTCGCAGTGATTCTTTACGAGTACCGCCCAAGAAAAACGATACACACACCGAACCCTGTTACCGGGTTTGAGAATCCCGAATCGAATCGACGACTCGGATCCAAAATGGTGGAAACCGTATCTTCGCTCTCGGCAAGCTGTTGACGTTGCGAACGTCAACAAGCCGTTTAACCGATTCAAAGGATCTGATCCGTGGAAAAAATTCAGGCGCAACGAGCGTAACATCAAAGTGTTTCACGGCGAAGAATCTCGAACCGTCACGTTGCTTATCGCGTCGAACTTTACCTCTTAAGTTCTTACAGGAGGGAAACCGACGAGAATTGTCGTCCAAAATATAAACGTTTGGTCAGATGGATTTTGTTAGAATATCTAATTAAATTGAACGGTTCAACGACAGTTACGCTTACATATCTTTGAGTTGTACTTATGTACAACTCTAGTACTTATACTTCGAGTTGTACTACATATCTATCATTCCAGGAGTGTCCAAGAAACACAAAAGCACATTGCCAAGAGATCGTATTAACAATCGTCAATGCCGCTTGTTACTTTTTACATTCCCACGTCAATCGGAACAATCGAACTCGATTATTCTATTAAGTCGTCCGGAAACTAATTTCGCTGTTTTCTACAAAAATGAATGGGCAAAGAGGAAATTACTTTCCGTCCGACCTTACTAAAAATTTACATCTCATAGACCTAGAATCTTTTTTTCATTGATATGAACATCTGGGAGTTGAATGGATCATTCTGGATGTCAACGACTCAGAAGATTGGAACGATGTGTAGATACTACCAGTACATATTACACGGCACAATCTTAATAAGTTACAAGTTGACATGGAGGAATGCAATGACTGGTGGCATCAACGTGCGCGAAACTTTAGCAGGATATCCTCGACGCGTACGATCTAATATACACATGTATGTAGGTATGCACACATTGAATAATGTCGCTCTACCCTTAAGTGCACGCTCCAAGGGAACGAGTATACGTGTGCGCGCGGAGCGTTATTCAGCTGTCACATTATCAGCTCGTAACGCCTCCATCATCAACTCCTATCATCCGTAACACCTCTGAAATGTGCACTGATAGTTTACGGAATTTCATGATACATTTACCCACGTCTAATATACGCGTGGTTTCATCTTCGCGGCGGAACACGTTACAGTCCCTGATATCCGTTTGCTCCACGAATTATTTTACACAGTGTTCCCATCGAATACACGTAGTTTCATGAAGTAACGGATATTATCAAGTTGTTAACGGGAAGCATTTTTTAAACAAAATATATTCATAAATGCAGCTTCATTTTCATGATGGATTTTACGATGTTTCATATCTCTTTTGTGAATTATTTTACACGCTGTTTCTATCAAATATACATGTATGATTTCATAAAGTAACGAATATTATCAAATTGTTAACAAGAGAAATTTTTTAAATAAAATTTAATCATAAACGCAGTTTCATTTTCACGATAGAACAGTTGAGTAGTAAAGTCGTCTATTATGACACATTGTGAAATGCGAATACTATTATAAAACATGTTCAAAATGTGATTTTTTATAACAGAACTTCGAATTGATTCTTACAATAAAAAATGAATATTTTATTCTTGAAGATCTTCTCCTTATGATAAGAGTTAAAAAGAATTCTACGTGAAAATATGAAATTACAAATAAAAATTGCCAAAAAAAATACAAAAATTCTCAATGGGTTATAGTATTATCCGATTTGACGTGATTTACTTATATTTTTTTTTGTTGCATAATAAGCGATTTTACCTCATATCTATCATATTCATAATTTTATAATTAACTAACACTACTATTTATGTTATATTAAATACTGAGACATTAATGGGAAAAGTATTTCACATAAAGTGAATTTAGAATTCCTCTATCTCTAACTCTTGGCGTGTTTAAAAACGTATTTCGGAAGACGTAAAAACGAGAGAGATATGGTAGCATTATCCAATCTGTGAGAAGGCGACGGTTCGAAAGGGGATTCCTAAGGAACTGTGTCGCCTAATCATCATAACTCCCTTTAATGGGTCGGGTGCCCGTGTCGCCGAAGGTAACTGGTTCTTGCGCGGAATTCGCGAACGACCGGTGATATTCCAACGACGCTGGAAACGCGGTTCGTTAGGTCAGCGGATAATTAGTCGAGCTCGCTTCCGGCGTTCGCCTTCCGCGACACTTTGTACAAACGTTTCTTCTCCCCTCTGGCAGAGAGATTTTTATGCGTTTCTAACTTTGTAGAAAGACGCGACCGGCGGTTTACCCGGCGAGGCAATTAAAATAAGCCATTTGAATAACCTGGCTGCTGTTGGTGACAGGAAAGAATGCGTCCGACTAAAATTATTTGGCATCAAGGCGTTAATCATACGTTATTACTAATTTCTTGATAGCTAGAGGCGTCGAGGAGATATGAACACGATCCGTATTTTTTTTTAAATGAAATGGTATATTTCTTGTACTTATATCCTGATAAAATATTTTAAAATGAATTTCTATTAACTTCAACATTCAACTTTACTCATATAACCGATTGAACCGAATGAACGATTCTCTGACCCCTCTTACAACTTGATGACTTATATTAGCACATGTAGTTTTCTAATATTTTTTAATGTTACAGGTGATTACAAGTGTCATAAACTTCTGATTTGGTTGCACCTCAAAGAAAGAATATAGTAAGGTCCCACGAACCTGCAGGCTCTGATTGTATCTCGAAAGAAGAACTTGTACCAGGTATTTACAATTTATTGCAAGCATACTTACCATGATCTTTTACTATTTACATCAAGTACTTCATGTTTTATTAAGTTTTCATACTCAAGGTCATTTGAAGGTCAAACTATTACAGGTCGTTGTACTCGTATTGAAATACTTTTAACACGATACAAATAAAAAGAACAAAAATGACCTATAAATCTTCTTGACGCCTCCATCTATAAAAAATGATCAGATACCCGATACCGAATAATTTTGACCGGATACATCTTTTCCCGTCACCAATAACATCCAAATTATTCAGGTATCCTGTTTTAACCACTCAGCTCACAATGACGTGTCAGAGACTTAGTATGTCGATTGGAGTCAATATCAATAAATCGTCTTAGAGACTTTGCATTATAGGTCAAACTGAATTTGCGCTCACTTTGGGCCCACAAAATTAGGATTTAAATCGCGAGACAAGGGATTAAGTGTCTCCCTTATATATCTAATGCTCGGAATTTATTTATGCATAAAATTCCATTTAGGGAAACGTGCAGAAAAAAATGCGCGGGGCACAAGTGTAAACAGTGATGGAATATTTTTGAAGAAGGTAAAAGGAGAGGGCCGGAAGTGGCCGAGGGGTCGTTGATCCCGCTCGGCCATTCTTCCGTTTGAGAGCCTTTCTCCTCAGCGAGAAAAGAATCGCCCCTAGCCGTTCCTCGTCCTCGTTCCTGAAGTCGTCTAGACGCATCGAGAGTCGCGAACAAATTTAAATTGACTCGCAAATTCTAATCTCGTTTCGTCCGATTACCACCTGCCATTGAGGAGGGGGATTTTCCACAATTTTTTCTCCATTTCCCGCCGCCCGTTTGTTAGTTAATTTCCGCCCGCCCTTTGTATAACTCTGGCCGAGTTTCACACAGGGAAACAGCGGCGGCGGTGGACAGTGAACTGACTTCACGGTTTGAAAATTCTAGGGGGAAGTTTAACTTTAGTAGCTCGAAACGTAGTTCCGGAAACCGCGGAATTAATAGAAATGATCTCGGCCGGAGTTATAAATGTCTTGATTAAAATAATTAGACGAGCTGTTTTAAACAATCTCAATTAAACAAGTCACACGGTTCGAACTATTTAGTAGGTTCAACGTGACGTAGGTTCACGAACAATTCCAATAAAGTACCTTCAAATAAAAGATTTTAAAACAGTTTTTACCTAATTTAAAAGTATTGGCAATTGTATATGTGCAGAATTAATATACGTGTAGACGAATGTGTATACAAAATCCTGAGTCGATTGCTCATATAGTTTCCGTAATATTGTCAGTAAAAAATCATTACTTTTACTATAGTTTAACACTGCAGTAACGGCGGCGTCGCGCAAGAAATATATTTCTTCGACTTATAATAAAGGAGAAATATACATATATAAGATATTTATATAAGATAGAAATATATACAAGGAACATATTTATTCGGTTTTATAATATCGTTAACACTAAACGTACCGGCATTTTTCTATACCTAATCTTACCATAGAGGAAAGGGGTCATTTGATCACGCTTGGTACGTTTAGTGTTAAAATGAAACTCTGATTTAAACTGATATCAATGCCAACATTAAGTAGCACTCAAATGTGAAGCTAATATTAATTATATACTATATTAATATTAAAATTAATATTAATGATATATTATATTAATTATTTATAAATAAATATATATTATATCGAGAATAATTAACAAAGTTCAGTTACATATTAAAGTTTAATGTCAAAGCAATTTTCATGTATTACCTTGTCCTTGAATACCCACTACATTATTACACCCACACACACATTCCTATGTCCGCTATTTCTTACTCTCTTATTTCTCTGCGATGTCTTATTCGGTTATCTGCTTTACAATATGTTCTACGACTTATGAGGAGCATGCCCCGTGAGTTTGAGAAGAATGGCCGGTAATTTCGGAAGATCTCACGATACGGCGTCGGGGCGATGACGAGGAAATATCGCGATAATTTCGCTGGAACGGACGCGCAGAGGAAGCAAACAATTTCTCCAGCCACCAAGCACCGAGAAATGGAATAAACCTTTTATCAAACGACTTCCTTGGCTCTCTCTTTTAAATTACGATTTACTGGCCTCATCTTTTTGTTTCAAGTAGAACTTTGTTAAACCTTTGAGTGGCAATTTTCGGAACGGCAACTTTCCTTTCGGAACGTTCGAAGTAACGATCAAAGCTGCTACGAGATCTATTATAATCGTTACACAATTGGTGACAATGATTGCTCGCTTATTTAAAATAAATAAATAACTAAGTGAGCACACAAGTAAATAATTATGTGAGCTGATGAATAAGGAACTTATATTATTATCTCCAATCATATGTTTATATTTTCAAATTTTGTTTTTATGTAATTCCAGAATAAAATGCAATCGATAATTATTTATCAAGGCATAATTTTAAATTATTTTATTTCTGAAATATCATAATTATTATTAAAATCCTGTAAAATTGACGACAAATCGAGCTTTAAAAAACCGAGACACATATTAGTCCACTTTAATATTGTTCCTCTAGCAAAGAAAAATTAAAACAAGCCAGAGGTAGAAATCATTGTACCACTACAAATGTAATTGTACCACTACATTGTAAATCATTGAACCACTACAAATGAAATAAAATACTTGCAAGCGATAGTGCGTCACTGCTACGTGAATCGTTATAGCGTAAGATCTGCTCGTATATCCGCGATCTAACCTGACGCGAAACGATACCGAATAAATCTGACTGACAAAATTTCGCGGCTCCGTCGTTGTTTACGGGGAATCTGCATATTCAATTCGGGAACAAATGAAAGTGGTCGCATAAATAGGGACATCTTCCGAGGCGAGAAGTTGCCCGCGATGCGATGAAAGCAATCGAAGTTCCGCCGTCGCTCGAGGAATTGAAATCCGGCGGAATGAAATTTCGCCTAGGAGAAAGCACGCGAAGAATATCCGCGTATTTTCCCAGGCGAAAACGATTTCCTGAGTAGACGCTTGTTCCCGTGATTAACTGCGAAATATATTTCGTTTACAAAATTTCATGCCAACTCTCAGATCCAACACGGATGCTCGGGAGTCTTCGCTGAGAGCTTAACTACTCTTAAGATTCTGTAAAAGCGGTGGATACTTGGATAAAATTCAGAATATTTTTATGTTATTTCCTGCTCTTTAAATATCTCGGTTATTTTCGTTTCACGCTCGACGTTCATTTATTTGAAACTTGCCAGCTCTGGCACTGATAAAGGCTGCACGGGTCGAACACGAAAATTTACTCACGGCGCAACAATAGCGACAGAAACGTTCTGGCCAGCCGTCAAGAATCAACAATGGCCACGACGTTGGTCCTTTAACCCGAGAAAACAATGCAACCGCGTAAGAAAGACAAGGACGTATGTACAGATACGAGCTCCTTTATAAATTACTCCGGGTTTATCGAAAACAGACTTATACATTTCTTACTATTACTATTTAAAGATTTACTCGATCACAACAATTCTAATCTTTATATGTGTACGTATAAACCTTATTTTGAAAATGGCCTAAATACATCTTCTAAAAAAATTAAGTTCACTATTTTAACATTTATATAAGATTATTTTATTCAGATTGGCCGGTTCGCCCAAGGAAGTTATTAGATTTGAATATACGTATATATTTTCGCTTGAATCTGAAAGGTTAAAAATTCTAAAGTCTATCTATTTCATTAATTCTTATGGAAATACACATATTTCAGAAATGCATTGAACTCCACGAAATCCTGAAGGAAATTATCAATGCACCTGTTTCTGCTTTAACTGCTCGCAAGAAGAGTACGTTGATCTAAACGGGGAATAGGAGTGCCAGCCACGGTCGTTGTTACCCCGGCGGAAGAGTTTCAGGGATGACGAACCCTCGTCTGAATTTATTAGGTTTCGCGTGCCACGGTTTAGGGATTCCTTCGCTCGATGTAAGAGCCGACTCTCAGGCCTAGCGTTCACATTTTATTCTTTGAATTGCCTCAGGCTAAATTGTGATCGAACACGCAACGTAAACGAGGCATGATAATTACCATTTTCATTTATAAAATAATTGAGCATGTAGAAAGTGTAAAGTGGCCACATCATAAACAAGAAGCGATTGTATGCTACATCGTTGCATTAATGTATTTTTAATGTATTTACGTTTTATTCATTTAAATACATTAATGTAGTTTTGTTTGTTTAAGTTTTATTCATTTAAATGTAATAATACGTTATTGTTTGCTTGAATTTTATTCATTTAAATGTAGTAATGTATTTTTATATATTTACTTTTTATTCATTCAAATGTACTCTTGTTTGTTTCAATCTTATTCATTTAAGTGTATTTTTGTTTAATTGTTTGAACGTATCATAATTAATACTATAATGTAAACTTGTATTTAATTCATATCTTCAATTCATCTATAAATTTAATGCATAGTACTTTGAAAAGTGAAATAAATTAGTAATGCAGAGACGTTGTGCATCGAACATCTGTTGAAACCGATTTCATTTATTTTTACCAGCGACGAAGAAGGAAGGAAGCCGAGGAAACATTTGTCAGCGGCGTGTAAGCGAAGCAAGCAATTCGAAAACAGGGAGAAATGTAAATCAAAAAGAAAGCAAGACCGTAGAGGAAGTGGAGTACACAATGGCAGCTCTCGTTTCAATGCTACGTTAGTGGGTCAGCGGTGCAAGACGCCGAGATCGAGGGAGACAGATATAAGAAAGATAGATAGACAGAGGGGGAAATGAAAAAGGTTGATAGAGGGGGAATACAGAAAATAAGAAAGCGTCGCGACGCCGTTTGAGAAAGGAATTCCGCGTTACACGTATTCAAACGTGTCGCGGGATCAAGAATTCCGTGGGAACGAGGAAGCAGTGGAAACGATACCGGCGGGTTTGAATAGAAAAATAATCGAGGGCTCCTCGGAGAATAACGTCAAGTGGCGGAGAGGCGAAAAAGACACCGGAGGTACCGACAATGCCGTTACCAAAGAACGGCCCTCTGTCTTTCTCGACGAAAAAACAATGGCCCGCATTGTGCCCGGGCGAAGAATCAACCACCGTGAACCTTCGCTCTCGCCTTACCCGTCCCTCATCCTCCTACTCTCTACCGAGCCGTCGGCCACCCTTCCTGTCGCGCTTCAAGGGCTGACAGAAAGTCACCCGAGGATTGGGGAATGAAACTTGACTCTCTTTTAACCCATAGTCCAGTTGGACTCCCAAACCTTTGTTAAACTTTAATCAACGTTTTCTACATTACGATTGTTCATTATTGGACATAATGGAATCTTGATTAATGAAATTATTGTAACACGCTTTTCATCGGACGAATCAAATTGTTTGTTTCTGATATTCCTGAGAAACCAGGTAAGACTAATCAGGTGTCAGATAGTTAAAAATGTTCGTGACGCGACTGTTCGAGAAGCACTGAGAGTAAAAGCGATGCTGTATCTTAATCCTGTATCGTACAAAAATAAGATGTAATTTAATTCTTTGATACATAGGATTTCGGATAATAAAGTCAGTAAGACCCATGCGCCATAGGAATTTGATTGCTTTTTAAATGAAACAAAAGTGGTATGTTTTTACTAATAATAGAATCACATAACGGAAGAATATAAAAAAGTAATGATAATTTAATTAAATGGAAGTCAATTATCAATTGGCTTAAGTAAGTAAGACGTATACATATATATAAACCTATTGCAATATTTATATATTGAAGATAGATTAGTAGATTAATATTAAACGTTGTCTATTTGTACAAACCGAAATAACCTTTGAGAGCCAATAGATAGTCATAAAGAATAAAGACAGCGGTGAAGACTGTCCGACTGTGACACTTCGAATAAGTAACTCTTAGTCTGTGCGCGAACATTGTATTCCAAGTATTGAATGAAACACTTAAGAAGAGTACTCAGCGTTGTTTCATTGAAGTTCCCTAGTGGATATACCCTAGCCCTAGCAGATTTATTTTTGCTTATTTTATAAAGATAAAATTCAACAACGTCGTTCCGAGAAACAACGGGAATAAAAGCAACGCTGTATCTTAATCCGGTATCTCGACAAAAATAGGATGTAATTTAGACGGGTAACGTTTAACCGTGAAACGGTTGGATTGTAGACTGGCGCGCGTGGGTCGGCCAAAAACTTACGGCAAGCTGTTACGCCGGACATTATGTAACTCGTGGAAACGGCGGAGACCTCGTTCTCGCGTCAGGTCCGGGGGAAAAACGGTGTCGCGCAATTACATTCGGTCCCCGCGGCGGCAGCGCTGCCAACTTATTCGGCAAATTAGCCGTCGGATCGGCGCGAGTTCAAGTCCAAGGAGCGAAACGAGCTCCTTTCCCAGCTCGTCCGCTCGTTAGGCACGCGCCGTAGAAAAAGAGAGATCGTCGGCCGGGTTTTAACCGGCGCGGGTCAGGTTGGAAGAAGGGTTCGTTCGTTTGCCATCGAAAGTCGAGGGACATCGATTCCACGGATTGGTATGTAGATTCAGCAGACTGGATGCATCGTGAATCACCGAGGGTGCTTTGAACCTCGAATTTCGTTAGGATTCCTGATAGGCCACGGCGCCTCTGTCCCGAGCCCTTCATGTTTCCCCCGTTTCATCCGTTCGTTTATTTTGTATTTCACCCGGGATATCCGTATGGTTTATGTAAAGCGATAAGGAATAACGCTGGGTGTGTGGCGACTTTGCTGTGCCATTCCTTCACCAGAGATGTATATAGTTTAATTTTATATTTATGTTTAAATTAGGTTTCTTTCTCCTCTTCACTTTGTCGTCGAACCTCAATGAAACAACGCTGGGTTCTCTTCTTAAGTGTTGTTGCATCTCCCGTTAGAGCCGATCGGAGATCGATAAGGTAGTCCTGAGATTTTTGGGACTGAGGAGGTCCAGGATATTGCAAGGGTCCGGCACCTCGTTATGTTTTGTGATTTCCGGAATTTAGGAGACAGGGAAAGTCGTTAGGGATGATAATTCTAAGCGGGGATTCTAGGTAAGAATTTCTCGACAACTTCCTTCATTACTTCGTTTCATTTTCCGTTTATCGCCAGCCAGACGCAGCGGCTCGGGTTGCTAGCGAGTCGAGTCCTGCCTGGCTGGTATCTCTGTTTACGTCACCGAACCTTTTCTTTCATCGATCTTTCCTCGTGCTATCTCTATGCTCTTTCCTCTTTTATCTATCCTTACTGTTTAGATTAAGTTTTGGGATCGTCGATGATCGGCGCTCGAGAGTCAGTCTCGCCGAGAAGTCCATCAGTTACGCATACGTTTTTGTAAGACCTTCACGATAATAAAGAGGAGTATACCATTTGACTACCGCAAAATTTATACCGTTTATTAAATCAATCCTCCTCAGGTGTATCGATCTCTGCATTTGTTTAGGACTGCAGTATTCCCCGGTCTATATACCCTCTGACCTGGCAACGAGTCACTCCTGACAATTTCTAATTCCGGTCCCTCGAGATTTTGTTTGAGATGCTCTTACACCGGTAGATGCCAACTTTTATAGGAGCTAGCAGCAGTTCGCGCCGTGAGAGTCATCGATCGGTTTCCAATTCCCGGCAATCCGCGATATACATTCAAAGAGGCTTGAAGAATTCTCAACCTCGTTTCGAAACATCGCTACTCGGGTAACAGCGTGTCGAGGCATTAATAAATAATGACGTAAAAATCGATTGTCGTATGAGACACGAACTGTCGAAGTTGAACGAGCGGCGAGAAGTTTCGAGGGGCAGCCGGCCGCCGCACAGTGGTCCGGATTGAGAAATTTTGTGACATTCAGTTAAAATTTCGACTTTTTACTATTAATTTTTCACAAATTTTTATGTCTTTCTTTTGAAAATATACAAATAAACGCAGGCCATTAAAATGTATAGTTAGGACGACGTTGTAAAGATGAATATTCTACGAGCTTTACTTTTTGACAAAAGATTGTACCTTTTCATTAAGCTGCATTCGTAGTATGTTTTAATTTTCTTTCTCTCCATGTGTTACGCATAAAAAGTAGCTCTTTTCGAATAATTCGTCGGATATATCCGGTGATCGACTCCACGGATTTTCATGTAGAAGATTGATATATCCGTCGTTCGCACCTAATACATACGAATGTCAAAAAATTTCTCGATCCGGACCACTGTGCGACGGGTCCTTTCAATTTTCCGGTCTGCGTGGCCGAGACGCGCGTATCTCGGTAGCCACTTTCATCGCGCGAAACGTCGCGGAAAAAACATGGTCTCCCGCATGTTTTACAGCGGCGCATGCCGGAACGAGTTATTTTCTTCCCCTCGCTTCCCCCGAAGACGTACAAAGTCCGGGGCTAAGTATCGGGGAGAGAGCCGGGCCTCACCCCTCGTGTAACTCACGCACTCCTTGTATTTTTTCACCGGGTGACGTTTACGAGCGTCTCGCGATAACGAACAAGTTTTCCCGACCACGGCCACCCGGCTCGATCCATTTTTTCCAACTCCCTCCCGAGGAATGGAGCCATAAAACATACACCCCGGCTTCCGAGGGAGAGACCTCTGATAGAATTGGCGAGCAGTTTTTTAAGTGAAATGGGAAGGCTGCGTCGGAAATTGTGTTAGCATATGGAAATTGTCAATCCCTCTCGCTATCATCCCCCAACCGTAACAATTCCTTGGGCACAATTCGTATTTCATACGCGTCCGTTTTAATAGGGTAGAGACGATTTGAATAGAGATTGCGCGTGTATTTTTTTCAATCGGCAGCCGATTGATTTTCGAACGAATTTTATTTGTATAGAGAATTTTTTATTGCCCGTTACCATCGGGCTGGACTACACGTGTACAAGATTCAGATGATAAAAGCTGCAGTCGGTACTCTAATACAAAACCCATTTAATCCATCGAATTTCCTGTTGAAATTTTTACTACCCACCGGGAGGCAATTTTCCGGTTATCCAGCCACGAAGCGAGCAAACAAAAATTGCGAATAGATCCCAACGGCGCGGGATGATCGCGCGAACGATGTCGCGTAATAGGTCCATGAACGTTTCACAAGGCTCGATACAAAGGCGTCGTTCCAAAGGTAGATGGAATTACGTGCATGGAATTACACCGAACGGGAAAGGGTGCGACGGGGCCGAGTATCGAAGGGCGTCGGATTCCGTGACTAAAGGGATTTCACCGGTTCGCGTGTCCGACGTAGCTACAGTCTGGCCGCTACGTCCGAGTCGGCTTATTACCATTTCCATCGGCACGCACCGTGAAATCCTTTCACCCTCGCGGCCGGCTTATCGACAATTTCACCGTTATCAAATCGGAAATCCTCCCGATACGGAAGCTTATCCCGCGCCTTATCGATTTCTCCTGTTTCATGCACACGAACCGTGCATTCTAATTATCTAGCTCTATTGCTTTCGTGTAAAACAGGTGTGAGGGACGTGTCCCAAGAACCTGAACATACGAAGGATGCACGTTTTAATTTTTCATATTTAATCATAATTTTAGATGAAACATTTCTTATCAATAAATAAAATATAGAAAGAAAAGTTTCAGTAATGAATGTATAGTATATGTATAATAATAAATACGAAGTATTGATAATTTTGGGGTGACTTCAAGTGGTCATCCAAGGAGATGACCACTGACCTTACGTGATCACCCCCAGAATTTGTCAAATTTGATCATCTGGTCATTAACACTATACAGTCCGGCGATACGTGCCTAGTAATTCTATTAATATTCCAAGTGTACAAACGCCAAAGATAAAACTTCCAGGCGAGGCACAGAAATGAATGAACGGACGACAAAAAAAAATAAAGGACCGTGAAAAGAATCGTTGAAGACTCTTCATCGAGTGTATCTGAGATAAACTCGGCGGGACTAACAACCAGTGGAACTAGGGAAACGACGGGGACAATTTTCTATAGAGTCAGTGGGACTCGGATTATATCTGAATAAATTGTCGAGTCCCGGTCGGCTCCTTGGCTCCCGCGTCTTACTGCCATTGGCTTCGTCAGCCGTTTTTGATTATTCACGCCGGCTAAACATAGACCCGGGAGAGCTCGAGTGCGGACTCATCCATTAGCCAGACTCTAACCGACTCTTCGACCCGTCCCGCTCACCAGCGAGCGATGAAAGACATTCCGCCCCCCTGTTTCGCGCCGTAATCCCCTTCGCTCTTTGACTCGTCCTCGGCCGGCGAATTTGTTGCCTCCAGTAAAGAGGCGCGAATCTCCGTGGGTCTGACCTTGCACTCCACGAAAAACTGCCTACCTTTCTACTATCTATCACGAGCAGAGTTGGAAAGAGGTGCTTGAAGAATGCAAGGATTTTTTTAACGTGCATTCAGATAGCGTTTGCAAATTGTAAATATAATAATTTTAATCAGTTATTGTTGACGTATGTGTCAGCAATTATAAAATTAGTTTG
>SHCU01000623.1:42278-56550 GCA_004307685.1 Ceratina australensis | reverse complement strand
ATTGCGTAAATAATGGACGTTTGAGCGATTGTCGTCGCGTGTTGACGGTAACGCAAGCGAGAGGCCGCGAAGAGCCCGTGATCCCTTTGAGGGTGAGCTTTCATTAGGAGCAGTCTTGTCAACGACACACCCTTGGCGAAGGGAAGAAACAGAGTGTGGCAAGGGTTGCGGCGCGGCGCGCGATAAATAACCCGGCCCGGTGACTTAATGCCTCTGCCGAACTTTTTTCCCGATCCCCGTTGACAGGCTGGTATATTTGTACCCATCCTGACTTTGGACACCGTTCAACGAAACACGTATAAAATATCAAGGCTCGTTTGGTTAATGACTACATTAAAATAAAAATAAAAATGGGAACTTAATATGAAATATATCTTTGAACTGACAAAGAGGATGTGTTCATAAGTACATGCGAAGTAGCAGAAATCAATGGTTTACTTGTAGGTTGCAAAGGAAAATGTTCATTAAAAGGCATACATAAGCATGAGAAAACGAAAGAATGGAATAGTTATTCTTATAATTGATTTTTTATGTTCGCTTTCTGCTTTCATTCATTATTAATCCGGAAAGTGGTAAAATTGTTTGTATTCAGCTTTGACAATACCATCATAACGGCTGGAATATTCCATCGGTAGCTAGTTTGCTAGTTTTTCCAGCAAGCAGTTGATTTGAATAATTGCGTGCAGCTGAAACGATTCAACCTGGCAAAACACTACTAATGCCGACAATTATGCAAGCACGTTAGAATGTATGATTTCTATTCTTAAGTATGCGACGCAATTAGATATTCTACTCTTTCATAACGGAAAGCAGACAACAATGTCTCGTAAGTCAAATTTGTTAGCAAGAAGAAATTGCGATGCTCGCGTTACAAACTACACTTATTAAATGCACGCATTACTGCAATTTTGCAAATTTTATACGATGCATTTCTTGCATAGTGTGATTTGTTATTTAAATTATATACGATGCCACGGACAATGCACTCGGTAAGGTGCGAGCAATTACAACGGTATACGGATACCGTATGTTCATTTAAAGTATTACATTTCACGTAATGAAATCGCTTATCAAGTTATTAAAGAAATGATTTCTAGTAACCCATAAAACTTAGACATGTTTAACCCTTTTTACTCGTATGCCACACTGGAGTTGACAATATCAGTTTGTATCGTAAATAAATCGAGTGCAAAGGGTTAAAACTCTGATATTCAGTAATTATTAAAAGAAAATAACGAGGTCATTTTTGGGGCCATCTGAGGTTGATCAAGGAAAATTGCGAAAAAGTGAGACCCGACGTTATTTCGGAGCAGCAAATGACAAAGGTGACAGGGCGAGGAAAATCATGCCACGTACCGAATTTATGTCCCCCGCCGTCAAACGGAATAGCTGGCACGTTTCTCGCGTGCGCGTTCTGAAAATACTCGCGCCGTGGGATACACGCGGCTAGGCGTGTACACCGATACACGTGTACACGCGGACACCTAATGTTATCTCCTTGTCACTCTCTCCCGGTCGGTTTGCCACGATTTACAAGGAAATCGCATCTCGCCGCGACGCCGCGGGCGACGTTATTCTAAACAACTTGCCTCCTCTCTCTCTCTCTGTCCCTCTCGGCTCACTTTCCCCGCTGCGTCAAATATTATTTATAGTCTCGTTTTTATACGGTTTCAACTTTGATTAATTACACCCATGGCAACTTTTACGTCGAGGAGTCGGAAATATTTTTGGAACGTGGAAATGTAAGAAGAAAATTATTAAGAAATCAGAAAGGATCCTCGGTTGAAATGGATGAACTAATGGCAGCTAATGGAATGTGTACTTCACCTAAGGGAACGAGTGAATCGCATAAGCAAAGCGGCGCCAGTTTAACCGAGATAAGAAGGAGAAGAACCGCGCGATACGTGAATACAATCTCGAAGGCGTCACGTTCGATTAGTATCCGAGTATCCCCTATCGAATTTACGAGCGCACGGTGGAGAGAGAGTCAATGAGAAGGCGTGAAATAACATACGATTTCACAGAAATCGAGCGGTTGACTACAGGATGCTGGAAATCACTGGCCGAGATAGCTGAACAAAGCCTGAGGGGTTAAAGGGTAGAATGCTGGGTCAGTGTACAGATTAGAAGAAGGCGTTTCTCATCTCCATCGAGATACCGAACGGTCCTTCCAGAGAGGAGGAAAGTCCTTTAGAATCGGACAGAGGGAACAATAACGACGCGAGAAGGCGCCGTTCACGGCGGAGTGAAATCCAGCTCTCTCTCCGTTTCTACAGATCTACCAGTTATTTATCGATCAGATAAACCGTTCTGGCTATTAAAACGTGCCGGTTTACATAAATACCTATAAGTGGGTCGCGGGAGCCTCTATAAATCTTTTAATTGGGAATTAAGTGTAACATAGTTGCGATTGAACGACATGATTCTTAATCCATCTCAAGTGGAATTCCAAGTGCAAGGAAACACATTTCATCAATTCTTAAAATTTGGAATTAAATGTATTTGAATTTTAATAATAGTAAAATAAAATAATAATAAATAATGAAATGAAATTGGGAATTAAATGTAACATAGTTGCGATTGAACGACATGTTTCTTCTATCTCGAGTGGAATTCCAAGTGCAAGAAACACATTTCATCGATTTAGTTTCTAAATTTAACAAGTAATCGCGAAGATGATTTGAAATGAATTTAACGTACCGCGAAAAATCTTCAATTCGCTAAATAATTCCTCGGGCGCAAGTTCCAGATTCCGGGTAATCAGCTAATCCCAGTAACCGTTAGCTACTAACGCGAACATTCAAGCACTTAGGATACACGCTGGCGCTTATGTCGGTTTCACTGTACACACATTTTAAGTGGGTGTTTCGTTAACAGCGATATCGTTGTAGCCTAACCGCTTGACAAAATGTCGGATTAAACCCGAACGAAAATCCTACCGGCAGTGCCATTAACTGTTTGAAAGCACATGACTTCAGATCAAAAGTAGACCGATGTCGCACAGGAATTTTATCGATTTTCAAATGAAACAAAATTCGTATATTTTTATTAATCAAGGTATAACATCATGCAAAAACATAACAAAATAGTAGTAGTTAATTAAATTTGTTGTTATTGGGTTTACGTAAATAAGACGAAATATGCACATGCAGCTATTGCAAGATTTCGAAGCGGGACTAAAAACGTCCCATCATGAAATACATGAAAAAGGTGGGACACTTTTAATCTCACCCTGTCCCAAAGAGTTAAACGCGCGTTCAAAGTTTCGTTCCATTAGAGCATAGCACAAAGAAAACGTTCGGTTTATAGTTTAAACGTGTGTATATGTATTCGGTGTTGATTCTCGCACAATTAATGTCCCGAAGGTTGGGTTCGGTATCGGTAATCAATTTTCAGGGAGCTTGTACCTTTCCCACTTTCTTCCCATCGTTTAAGGGAGGTCGCGGCTCGGCGGAGTGCGTGTCGCACGCGTGGGCGCGTTATCTGATCGCGTGCGTGCACACAACGATCGATATCACGCGCGCAGATATATTCGACGACCGGATGAGAGATGGCCGGTGTCACGGACAGGTATCGAACAGTTTCCTGCCGGCGCGTCCAGTTGCAATTCGATTGTCCCTCCGGCATCGATCGCCGATATCGTCGGACCCCGTCCTTGATGCATCCGCGCGTGTACGTTTATAAAGTAAAATCAGCTCGTCTACGGGAACTATAGATATATCGGAATACAATATAATTAATAAATAGCTTAATTCATATTTCGCGATTTCGCACGACCTTATTGCCATGGTCAACGGGTTAACAGATGCAGAACGTAAAAGATCAGCTTATAACAATGCTTCTACTGCGGTGCTACGCATGAATATTAACCGGCGAATAAACACGCGCTTGCAACAATGTCGCGTATGACATTACAATTAATTCAATGTTTCTTTATGACTCTTCGGAATCTATAAACGATGATTGACGACCTTAATAAGTGATTCGCTCTAAGCCACGTGTTTCCGAGTTATAACGAGCATTGTTTCATTGTTCCCGCAGTTTAACTTTTATCGGTCTTATGGCACGCGTTGCATGAAAATACATAAGAGATGACTGACGACCGATAAGTGTTAATAAATGCGAGTGTTGACGCGAAAAGAAGTCAACAACAGCTGTGCTGATCGTAATATCTGGAAAAGGGTACAAAATGTCCTGGCCGTAGGGAAGATCGTTTGGAAATTCGAAGAAGCAAAGCGGATCTGACATCGTTTCACAGCGCAAAGAAAACACACATGCGTGTTGTTCTCGAAGCATTGAGGAGGATTGGTTTCGTGTTTTATCGCTTATTTAGTTAAAAGAAGGAACTGTTTCACTCGTGAACGGTGACAGACGCGAAACATGCGCTCAGTTTTTGTCACATTTACGGCCTACGGGGCCCGAAAAATATGGCCATTAAGTCAAGGTTAAGAGAAACAAGGCTCGTGTCCGAGAAGGACCCGTAAACACGACACGAGGGGCCCCGGTCAGGGGCCACGGACTCGTATTACACGAGTTTCTTACGATCAACAATCTTCGCAGGCCTCAGACATCTCTTCATCTCCCTCCGATACGCACTTGGTCACGCGCTGCGTCGAACCAGCTGACAAACATTTCACAAAATATTGCTTCGACTATAAAGTTTATTAGAGCGAACGACAGATACTTGGGTCTAACAGAAAACCGTCACATGTTTCCAGCTATGAATATCTGAACGACATTTTTTAATAGGAAACTCTACATCTTTTTATTTGTATATTGTAATGGAGAAATTTCCTAAATGATTCTAGCGGATAATGAGAGAGAGAGAGAGATACAAATCAGTGCATCATCAATAAGGCTCGTCGAAATCGTAGTAAGATTTCGCTTGTCTAACTACCCTATAGAACAATTACGCATACCCAATAACGTAGATCAATAATTGATTCGTTAGACGATTTAACAACTTGAATCACAATGTATATTAGAATATTCGATGTAGTGTAATTTCATATCGAGAATTCTACGCAGTTGCATACATACATAAATCTGATCAATATTTACGAATATGCATTATATTCGTGCATTAAAGTCTTCCGTTCAGGAAAATGTTCTCGAGCAATCTACATTGTACGTTAATGCTTTACAACGTGTTTGAGAATCATCCGCGTTGTTGTCTAAAGGTTTTTTCACGCGACTCAGTTAATGGATGCAAGTATTTTAAAAAATGTTCCTATTAGCAGGAGGGAGATCTTTTTAACGATTGATCCTTCGCTATACATATTAACCTCTAACTACGTTTTCTCCGGTGCATCGTGACTGTTAGCCGAGTGAAGTTGTTATTCAGCTCGAGTAGGGTCTAAGGGCGAAGCAACACACTCGATGCGCAGGGCTCGCGGTTTACACGTACGCGCGATGTTCCCAGCTTTCATCAACAGGCACACTTGACTCGAGTTTTTAAATTCAGAACGAGCCCACGCTCGCAAACAGAGGCCTTCTCCCGAGACAACAAGGCCGCGGATTTTTCCGGTCGCTTTTCGACCCGAATACGTACCACGTATATATATGTACGTGTGGCCGGCTGTTTGTCCAAGGATCAAGATGTTTGCGCGTCGGACTGCACCTTCTTCTTCTTCTTCTTCTCGCTTGTATGTCCGACCGGGCAAACATCCGAACTTTTTCGACCGGTCTGAAAAGATACGTCGGGAAATTCGAGGAAAACTTGTGGGACTCGGGAAAGTTACAAAGTCTGCTTTTGTTAAAATTACTAAATCGATACGACAGGCTTAGGGCATCTATACACAGGATGTAACCAACTGTGTTATTCGGTATTATCGAATGGTCACTGAATATGTCATAAAGTCCAGGAGAATTACACTTTAATTCATTAAAATATAAGGATACATTGATTTAATGTGTTCAATTATTCATATCATCGTATGGGAGCTAGCAGTGAACGTGTCAAGAGGAAGAGAGAGAAGGCGGAAGTGGTTGTTCTTTCTCTTTCTAATTCCGCATGCACAGGTGCCCGACCACGTAATTATGACAGGCAGTCATTGGCCTAACACTTTTGATCTTTCCTCTCCTTTTTAACAAGGAGACATTCTCGCTTATATGCGTCCCTGTGACCCTACTACCTCCATGATATATTCGCATCAAATCATTAAATAATAAGTTCTCATATTGTCTTATTATGAACTTATATTATTATACTATATTAAGTAATAATAGTATAATATAATATAAAAATATGAGTAAGTAATTATATTATACTATTATTATTATAATATTATATTATATTATATTATTATTATATTGTATATATTATTCTCTGATATCCATTATATGTGATCATTCCTATTGACTTACTGCATATTTGCACTGACCATAAAACGTGAATATTTGTAATTGCCTCTCGCATTTTACGAGGCACGTGAAATCGCTATTCGATAGGAATTATCCTTAAGCGTGATACCCGCTTAGAGGAAATAAGATAGAATTGTTACACCCTCTAGGAGGAAAATAAAGAAATACCTATCAATACATGTAGGATGTAAGGAACATGTGGTGATATGGGCAATGTCCGAACACCCTCTAGGAGGAAAATAAAGAAATATCAATCAATCAATACATGTAGGTTTGGGCCCCCAGCGAGTGCAATAAGACCTATTATTCATGAGGAGTTATAACTTTACAAAAAAACATCGTCGATGACACGCATGAATTCCACAGTGTAAGGAAGTCAAGAAATGCTCCTTGCGAATATCTTAGCTATCGAGAGGTCATCGGGCAGGCGAACCGTAGGTACAGGTATACTTCGACGCGGACGTACATCGAATAAGGACAAGTCGACGAGCAGGAAGAGGATCGTGGAGAAAGCGGTAAAGGGAAGACAGGCCGAAAGATAGTTCGCAGTGCCATAGGGCTAGGAGGAGGAAAAGTCGGATGGGAAAGAGAGGAAAAGAACACGACGGTGTGCATGTGCAACGGCTGAGGGAGGTTGGAGACAGAGGCGAAGAAGAAGCCGACGGTGGAAGGGTGGAAGGAGACGAGGGAGGAGGAGGACAGAGGACGGGACCAGGCCGGGCTACAAGCTGTCGGGCGACGATAGCATCGCCTATCGACCCCTAGGATCGCCCGAAGAGGTTTTCCATGTTCTTCTTCGTTATACGATCTTGTACGCGGAGCGCTGGTACGAGGGTGTGCAGGTAACAAACACCCCCAATTATGTCAGCCTGAATTAGTAGTGGTCCAACTATTTCGAACCTAACGAGTTGCCTCCTGTCTCACCGCGCGCCGCTGCATCCGACCTTCTTCTTTCGGTGCAGTTAGCCTACGAGCGACGTAGCGGTAGTCCCGTGGGCTCCTACGGAGCCTCGTCGAACGATTTTTCATTTCTCACGGACACTACGGGGCCCGGTAGCCCGCGTCATAGCCAAATAAATTTTTACCCTCGACAACGAACGTCGCTTACGAGCTGTCACCGAAATGGCCACGATTACGCGAGACACGAACCACGCTTGTTCCCCTAAGTGGCTGCTTTCAATGAGTAACGTCCTATCCGAAAACTTGTCCCGAGTTTCCTTCATGGCCAGTCAAGTTCCATCGATCAGCTTGTTACTTATTTAAAAGATGACTGATAACGTGATAACAATTTAAATCGGCGCAAGTAAAAATTTCAGTATAGATTCTATTAAGATACGCTAAATCTAACCAGTCAAGATTCGTCGATCAAGCTATCAGTAATTTAAAAACTAATCGATGATAACAATGATAAGTTCTTCTCGAAACTAAAAATATTGAGATGCAGTAAACCTGGGCCCAACGTGCACACGTGTGCGACGCCTGTGAAAGTTGTCAGTGTCTATGGTCCGGAGTCCAATGAGCAGTACAGAGAAACCGAAATGGTGCATCGGGTGAAACACGATTTTCCCTTTTAAGGGGCCAGCAGATGCCGTTTTAGCTTGCAAGAACGACGTGAAACCGGAAAACTCGGCCGGCCAATTTGTTACCCGGCAGCGTCGAACTTTTTCAAACCGCTGCCTGTCCCTTTCCTTCTTTTACATATCTTTGCGCCAGGCGACAACCGTGATTCTCGTGTGTCCGACGAAAAGGACTAAAAGGTTCTGCCTGCGGGAGGTGATCCCGGAGCAAGCCGGCCGGTTCGTTCTGCTTTCATTGTGCTGCAATCGGGATACCGACCCGTTCTGTTGTATCAGTCCCCTTACAAGACTCTCTCTCCGTTTCATACGCGTCCGTTATCTGATACCATTGTCATTTGCCTTCTTCGTAATTTTCTTTCGAAACTACGGAAAGCATCATCAGGCATCAATTTTTCCCTTGCTCAAACCTTCAATTATTTTCTTCGCGAAGTGATAGGATAAAATAATGAAATTATCTCAATTAATTGCGTTCGACGTGTATACAGTCTAAATTTCTTTCGATTAATATTGATAATCAATTTAAATATGACTCGTATAAAACAATTGATTTTATTATAACACCTTCCACATGAATTATATAGTTGTCGAGTTTATCGAATTAATCTACGGTGTTTAAAATATTAGATTTTTTATATATTTAAATTAGTAGACAAAAAGATAGTTAAAAATTAATTCCGCAGTTAAAGGGTTAATTGCTAAAGTCTGTTTTCATTCTCTTCAATAATTGAGATTTGTCTTAAAAATTAATTCCGCAGTTAAAGGGTTAATTACTAAAGTCTGTCCTCGTTCTCTCCAATAATTGAGATTGGTCGGTCTAAAATTCTCTACGCTGAAGCGGTCGAAAATCGGGCCCCCGAATGGTGCTGCCATCGGGGTGACCGGCGGTCACCTGTGCAACGACCGCCCGGTCCGCCCACGCATACCTGTTCGTCCCTCGGGTATCTTCTACTAAAAACAATGCGACGCGATCCTGGTGGTGTACCGATCGCGAGACGGGGGGAGGCAATCTTAAGTGCGTTGCTTTACAAGATAAGGAATTAAGTACGAATGCCACGTCAGTGACCGGCAACCAGCGGCGCGGATAAGATAACCAGCTCGTGCACGTAGCCGCGCGCATACACGGTATCGGTTGGCTTCGACCGGCAAGGGCCAACCCAAGAAAACTCATCCGGGCCACCCGGTATTTTATATCGATTTTAATATGATCATTGTTATCGTTTACCTCGAACGGTTTTGATAAAATCGGCCAGGGACAGAGATGCTGTTCCCGGATAAGTCCGATGTAAATTATTTGATAGTTCAACGAGAAGCGATGCCTGACGTATGTTATATCGGTTATTCGTGCAGTCTCGACTGCATTTTCGGGCTGATCGTTGCGCAATCAGGCCTGGCCCTTGCGTGAGCGAGGGTATTACTCGCGATACGAGAGCCGGTTGATTGGGTTGGATATTAGGTGTGCTCGTGCTTGCCTGAAGTTAGGATACTGCGCTTGAGGAACACGGGGTAGTTGAAATTTCATAAATATCTACGGATTATCTCTGAACCAGTACAGTTTATTCGATAGTAGGCTACAACGTCTATGGTCACTCTTATTAATATTTAGCCACTCGCTAAAATAGAATGATTTTTTTTAAGATTGAATTTCCTATGAGGAAAAACATTTGACCTAAACTTGGATTTATTGTATCATCTCTTGTGTAATATTCTACTTGTTGAGATTGTTTTAGAAATTTTTATTGTGTATTTATTTTTGAAAATCTATACGACCTCGATCGAGGGAATCGATCGTGGTCTGAACTTTTATCAATATATTATCTCTTGTGTAATATTCGACGACTTGTTGAGATGGTATTAGAAATTTTTATTGTGTATTTATTTTTTTAAATCTGCAGGACCTCGATCGAGGGAATCGGTCGTGGTCGTTGAAACGCGTAATGGCCGCGTATATGAACGAAGCAGCTGTAAACAAATCGTAAAACGAACGGAAAGTTACACCCCGGTCGGTTCGGCCTGTTCTCGCTATTCAGTTCTGGTAATAGTCTCGAACGGGCCGAGACCCTTATAAACTTGCTCTTCGTTTCGGTGACTACTCCTTTTTAACGCGGCCCGCGATCGTTACAGCCGTAAAAGTCGAGTCGTTTCGGGAACGAGAATTCTCGCTTCGGAGCCGACGCCCTTGACACCCACAAGGGGTGGAAACGGCTAACCACCGACGAAATGTTCGTATCGCCTAGAATGGAGATAAATTACGGCGATGATTCAGAAACCTGTGGGGACCGTTCGCTGCGATTGCTCGAATCGAAGATTTTTAAATAATTTCATTTGCGAACAAATTACGAATGCGATTCGTTGAGAGAGGTTTCGCGATTATCTCGCCTAAATTCCGTGAATTCGTGAAATATTCCGAGCAGGTCTAATCTCGAGGGCAACTTCAATTTCTCCTAGTCACGTTACTTTCTTTCATTCGTGGCCGCAATTACATCGAAACGAAATTAATTCTCTGTAGCCACGTGAGATGTGTGTAGCCTGGCGTACATATGCACGTGTATCAGGCCACGTATTATACAGGGTGGACCATTTTAAGTTCCCCAGTAGAATTTTCCGGAACCTATGAAAGTTAGCGAAAAATGTTTCCAACAGAAGTTGCTCAATTTCGAGGGGGAAATATTATACTCATATCTTTGCTTTTGATCTTGAGCAGCAAATATTACGTTCAAATGAGGTACCATGATCATGAAGTAGTCAAGAATAGAATTATGTATTCGACAAGATCGAAATGTTTTTGAACAGTTACTGTAACCTATTTCTCTATGCAATAAACAATGCATTCATTTAGAAAATAAATGGTAAATGTAAAATACTTTAATAAGATATCGTCTTCATTTATGACCATCATATGGTGAACAGACTAAAACACTGTGGAACTGAAAAGATATGTTTTTGGTAGAGACCAAATTACCTTGGGAGTCATCTGGACTACGACTATGATACCTCATTTGAACGTAAAATTTCCTGCTCTTTCCAAATTTGAAGTAAAAAATGAGGGTTCCTATTTAAAATACCGAAGTTGTCCTTTAAGTGACCTTGAACGTGATTTCCAAGATCAAAAGCGAAGTCATGAGTATATTTCGCCGTCGAAATTGAGCAACTTCCGTCGGAAAAATTGTTCCCTAACTTTCATAGGTTCCGGAAAATTCTATCGGAGAACTTAAAATGATCCACCCTGTATATACACTAATGTATACATACACTTAGCGGTATAATTGTCGCCGTTGGATATCCGTTACCGCGACAACGCGGAATAAAACCGATGCACGCGTGACTGAAATATCTGATCCGCGGCTCTTTCTAAGCCAGTATCAATAGAGCTCCGCTTTCGTAATGAAAGTTAAATACCGGGTCGATCGGGAGCAGAGCCGAGAGCGCGGACGAATCAATGTTTCACGGATGTTCGTGCCGCGAGGCTGCCTCTTAGGATTAATTAACCATGGTTCTTCGCGGGTAAACACCTGTCGTATATTTTAAGCACGAATCGGGGATAACAGATTCCCCGGTTCAATATTGATACCACGAGTGACAGACTCGTGTCGATTTAAAAATGATTACTCCTTGGGAGCGAAATTATCATCGTAGCCACGGGGTCAACGACGAGATCTATTGTCGACGGTACAAAAGGGTGTCCGGCGAATGGGACCGGTACGATCATCGATACACACCATTGTCCACTTGGAGACACAATATCTCCGAAGCTCGGCCAGAACGAAACAGATGCTCTCGCCGGCTTTCAGACTGTCCAGTCTATAATTGATATCCCTATTCTTACACGGTGATTAATCATTCTCCGGGTGTCGGTAACGCTGTAGGGAACGGGTAAAGCCTCGGCCATAAACAGCCGCAACGTTGACAAACGGTGTATCAAAATATTTGTACACAACCGTGAAACGAGCCGTGGAATCGCGTTCACCTCCGGATCCTAAATCTGCGTCCCGAAAGAAAGCCTAGGACACCTCGATTATCTCGTGAAATACGACGGCCTTAGTTATTGCCGGAAACGTAGGGCCCCGCGGCTTAGAGATAGACGCGGCCACGAAGGGACCGTGAGGTGCGCGCATACGAAAAGCACGCGTCCGAATTACGTGACCGGTCTTTATCGGCCGGAGTCCTCGATTCGTGGTTGATTCCACGTTAAATCGGTGAAGGCCCGAGGTCCTTTCCGGTCTTAAGCCTATTACGTCCTCCTTATACCGGACTCGGGGCCGAGAATGGGCCATTCAGTGACACGGGAGCGAGCATCCGTAATCCTACTGCGTGTGTATTTACAAGCTACGAAAAGGTTGCCGTATAATACCGGCAATGATTCTACGGGCCACCGAGGAGATCGCTTTTCTCTTTCCTCGTGGGAGCGACGTATTTTTTCTTATTTCTCTTCTTCCATCAACCGAGAACGAGACCGGGAGATGCGGGAGGAGTAGAAGAAGCAGGTCCAAGTTCCGGGAATAGAGGGACTTCTTCTTCATTCAGGATATCCAGGACGTGGCTCCCGCGGACCGGCTACCTGTTCCCTTCTATCTGTCCTTCTCTCGCCGGTAGAGATGCCCTCGGCCGCGGTCATCAGTCATCCCGGATCGCTTTTCTCGTACATCATGCTGCGTTGAATCCTGGAACGAACCGTCCGGGAAGGACCCATTATTCGTCATTACACGGTCACTCGTGAAAACGCATTTCGAATGACTTCCCCACCCCCGTCGGCGACGGTCCCCTTTCTCTCTGTATTCTCTTTTCGGTCGGAGGTGAATGCGCTCGTGTTTCACATTCACACGCCACCCATTCACTTTCCGGCCAGATTTGCGGTGGGCCCGACCATCAATATTTGGAGCTCGCTTGTTCGCCAGATGATTGAACGTCGACTGAAGTATAATCACTTTGTATTTCATATTTGACACAGTTTCATAAAGTAACTATATCGATGCTCGATGACAAAAGCTACATTCGTGAGATCGAATGAACTATTTTCAATGACAAGATTTTTATTTCGCTTATGGAATAATGTAGATACATAGTACAATTTTATAAACCTAGCTCATCGCTTCAAATATTAAATCGCCAAAGATCTTATAACTCATACAACCTTAACCCCTTGATATACGAATTAACCGATTGACTTACAATGACGTCTGGGGGGTGTTATTCACTTTAAATCAAATTCTTACAAATTCCGTTTTATTTGTAAGTTAAAGGATTAAATAGAGTTTGTATGAATTTCACATGAAATGAATGGCGTCTCAGAAACGTCATTGTATGTCACGTGGTTAATGAAATTCCAAAATTGATTCGCCCTGCTACTTGCTTCTCTACAAAATACCATTAACTATTAATTCCTGAATCAGTAGCAACTTATAATGCTTACTGGAATTATCAACCAAACTCCACCTTCTTTCATCTATTTCCGGGAATTAATATCCCGGTTAATTCAATCGGGTATACGAACGTCGTTCGGAGGGTGTCGCGGAACGATGCAGGAGCAACGAGCGTCAAGAGGATACGGATTGTAATTGAAGCGCGGCAAGGACCGGCGAGTTTCAGAATCGCCCAGTCTAATCACAAGTTCCCGCGTCAAACTGATGGGTTCATTAGGCCGTGGGACGCCGGCCGCGTACAGATCTCACTTTTCTACTGATAACCGCGCGGCATCCCCGCGGGATTGCTCGGGTTTGTACGCGACCGGATTGCTTATTGTCAAACGTAGGAGAAGAGGGAGGAGATATCCTCGGGAAATGATCCGGACCGATTGGCTGCTGACCGTCAGAGTTCGAGATAATTTTATAGCCCCACGAATCGATCGATAATTAACCCTTTGCGCTCGAAGAATTTTTCCACAAATATTTCATGTGATTATTTCATGTATATTTGCATGTGAGTTTCTCACATGCAAATTAATGTATTAAAATTATTAATAATTTTTTTAAATTATGTATGAATTGTATAATAATTAAGTTTAATTCAATCAATAATATTAGGTAAACCGAGAAGTAATCAAAATTAGATGAAACTCTAACTCCGTCGTTCTCGTCTCTATCTAACCTATCAAACTAATATTAGGGAATTATCATTAAAGACCGACTGGCCATGGTCTACAGTTCAGGATCATCTTCATCGCATAGGAAAAGTGTATAGGAAAGGAATTCGGGGACAATTTTGATTACTTTTCGGTTTACCTAGCATATTGAAGCAATGATTAGTTACCTATATAACAATTATTTTATAAAACAAATTATGACTGAGTCACCTCTCGAGTGCAAACGGTTAATTTCGAACAATCTTTTTGCTTTTAC
>SHCU01000623.1:12067-23649 GCA_004307685.1 Ceratina australensis | reverse complement strand
CCGAACCCGCCCGTTCCTTGTCCTGGACACACCCCCACCGTAACCGGGCGAACGCTGTTATACCCGCGACTCACCCTGAGGCACCCTCTTTTTTTTTTTACCTCGTCACCCACGGATCCATTCTACGCGAGTCTCGCATCCGCGCTGCTCTGATCGCGAGTTCCAAAGAAATATTCAATGTTCTATTTGAACCTGTGGTATTCGAAGTTGCAGATACAAGTGATAGCGAAGGACACAGTTCAAGTGCAGATAGGAGATCCACACGACTGTTTAATGTAACGTGGGCATAAAAAAATGAGACACTTCGAGATACAGCACGAAGAGTACAGTTTATTCTACGAGAGTGACCCTCAGATTACAGTCCTAGATACCCCTTTCATCAACATATCTCCTTCAACCGTTTATCATGGTTCTTTATGAAATTCAACTTTCCTTTCGATTGATTTTTTTTATTCGATGAGACACAGCTATCTTTCTCTCTTACTTGGATTTTCGAAATTCCTTACATTTGTGGTAGCTTTGTTCTCCGGTAATTAACAAGTACCTGTCGTTACCGTTACCATCTAATCTAACTACTCTTGCCTGTTTCGTGTAATCGCCTCGAGTCGTTTCAGTTACTTCTTTCAAGATTGCGAAAGTTCTTAACCATCTTTGCCCCGCGCTGCTCGTTTCGATTTAATAATATTTATCGCATATTTTATACAAACAAGCTCCTCGTGTTCTTCGCCGGGAGATAAATAGCGGAGCGAGCGAGCGTAAAAACCGACGCGTCCAGTTGATATTTCGATGCGAAATACGCCCGGTATCCTGTTCGCCGTGTAAGCACGGCCGGCAGAATATCCTTTCGCTTTATATAAATGGAGCGTTGTAAGCATGCCCCACAGGAGCGGGCCGGATTCGCACGGCTAATAGATGAGGCATTAGGCACCGTAATGGCTCCATTTCCCTAGAGGAAGTGAACCAGCCGGACGACAGAGACGCTCGTACGAACGAAACCGACCCCGGGACAAGGATCGAGAACCATAGCCAGGCGGGACCGAAATATTTCTACAAATCATTACTTTTAATTTGCTCCTCCCTTTTATCAAGACTAATGTATCCAGTCGTCGCGAATCTCAACAATCGAACGCTCGTACACATATACATGTATACCTAGCTACCGTATCACGTGAATTGATATGAGAAGGGGTGCTTGTGAAAATTTATTTAGATTGAATTTCTCTGACAAATATCGACGTTTCAACTCGAGATTTTTATCAGCACCATATGTACGTATTAAAGGCTAATTTAAATTCGTGCAAACTGGAGAACGTATGTGAGAGAGAGAGAAGCAAACGTGTGGTACGACAATGGGTCGTGGAGAAACGCGATGATCCCAGCTGGCTTCACCGCGGGACGCCACCACCACCACCACGGACAGCATCAGCAACAGGATTCGTGGACCAAGAAAGAGAGATAGAGAGGATCTATCGGGGCCATCGGTAGGGTCGCGACCATAACAGAAGCGTAGAGGGACAGAGAGGAGCGGATAGGAGCACGGTGGTAGGTCGACACCGTGAGAGGAGCTCACGCCGGGGTACCCGAATGCAAGCGAGGCAACAACAATAATTTTTCATAGGCAGAAAAGAAAAGAGAGGACGCCATTCATTAGCCCCGGCTCGGTTGGTTCGCACGTTGTTGGTCCCGCTGCCTGTGACACCTCAATAACCCAGCGCGGGTACCTCGTCTGTTGCACGTTCCTACACTAACGTCCATAAGTATCTGCTCACGGATGCGATCCTTTTACAGATTCAAAATCCCTTAATTTCAACTAAAGTTTTATTACACTTTTACAAATAAAAATGTCTAATCCCTGTCTTATTCTAAGATGTATTTTTTGCAAGGGTAGAAATCGTCTCGTCTGTTGCACGTTCCTACACTTACATCCATGAGTATCTGCTCACGGATGCAATCCTTTTCGACATTCAAAATCACTTAATTTCAACAAAAGTTTTGTTACATTTTTATAAATAAAAATGTCTAATGCCTGTCTCATTCTAAAATATATTTTTTGCAAGCGTAGAAATCGAACGTGCATCGTAAGTCACGTTTCGATTCATAAATACCATTTCTTAATTTTTTCCCATGGAGCGTGACACATCCCTAGTTAAATTTCGGGCTAGTTTTACGTCGTGTCTTATTCGACTGCGCGTTTTATCGATTCGGCGAATACTTATGGACGGTAGTGTACGGTTCGGCTACACGACAACCGTACATGTGGATAGGTGGCATCGTACCTCGTATATAACAGATATATCTGCGCCGGCCATTGTACTTCTCCGCTGATATTTCTGTTATTGCTGGATTAAATGCGCGCCGTGCACCCCGCCGTGCATTATTCCGCGATCTATTCCCATCCCATCCCTTTTTTCGAGCCACCACCACCCCGCGCGCTTTATTCCTCGTCGACTAATGCCCAGCGTGTTCTCGTTGATCAGTTCCCCATGCTCTCTGTCCTCCGATCGGTGATTCTGATCCCGTGGTTGGACATTCCCTAGCGATCGTCGCGTCGCACCGTGTTTCCGGTATGTAACGACGCGTTTAACGGTTCTCCGTTTACTCGGAGATCTCGCAGCGCAGATACCCCCGTATCCCATAAATACTCGAGCTACGGTAAATCCCGTCGGTTCTCAGGCCCGGGGGACAAATGGTAAATTAATTAAAAAGACCAAATATGAAATAATTATAGAAAATTCGAGAAGTTAGATAAAGGCAGGCCATGTGCGTTTTGTCAGGACGGTGTCTCTCTTCAAGGGAAAGGGGTGTCATACGAAAAGGGCATACTGTCGAAGACGTCCTCACGACGGAAGATTTTTGGCGGCAGTCTTACGCTGATAACCGCTGGAAAAAATCTTTTTCGTTTGTGTGTACGAGTAAAGTAATCGACATTGATCCTGACTTCGGCGGGTTTTGTTTCAAACTTATTTATCCACCGCTCGATTATCCTTACATAATTATTACTAATATTATTATAGTGTATACTTAATATTTAAATAGTTACATATTTATTTTTAAGAAATGCCAGCCAGTAGTATTAGAAGTATTAAATATTATATAGTTTGGAAATTTAATGCTTAGTGTAATGAAATATGAAAGTTCGTGAATTTTTTTTAAATTGAAGATGACAATATAAAAATTCGCTGACGGTCGCTGGGAAAAATCTTTTTCTTTTGTGTGTACGAGTAAAGTAATCGACATTGATCCTCACTTCGGCCTCACTTTCAAACTTATTTCCCACCGCTCGATTATCCTTACATATGCGACTGGAAAATGAGGCACCAGTCTGTAAACTACAAGCGACTGCATCCCGTTCGCGAAGAGCTGGACCAACCCCGAGATTCTGATACGGTCGTAAAGCAGCCAAGGGGAGGAAGCAATTACGGGAAAAGGTCGCGCGCCTATTATTGGCGCTGACGTGGTTTCTCGCTCGGTCGAGCTTGCGGATACAAATGTTTGTTTCGCAAAACATCTTGATCCGAGGACGCAGCGCAGGGTAAAGGGCGTGAAAGGGATGGAATGAGAAGAGCGGAGAAAAAAGGACGAGGTGGGGCTGAGAACCAGGGTAACCAAACAGGGTATAAGTCACGGACACCCTGTGGTGTACCATCCGGTAACTCGACACCGTCGTTTGTACTCCGGTGTGGTATGGGAGTGCCTCTGGCAGCGGCAGCAGCAGCGTTGGCGCACAAAAACACACGTATGAATACGTACGACAATGGCAAGTCCTACAGAGAAACTGTCGGATGGGAGAGAGCCGGGGACGGAGAGAAGCAGATAGATCTGTCCCGAGTGCCTGGTGTGACATTAGATACCATTTAAGGATTAATATAGCCATAAATAAGACTGACTTCTCTGACTGCTCGCTGCCAGTCGGGCTCGACACAATAACCGACCAGCAGCAGCCACCAACGAATCCCTTTCTTCTGGACTACTTCTCTCCTCTTTTTCTCGTCCCATCTCGTTTCCCTCTTCTCCTAGCGTATCTCTCGGCTCGAGACGGTGATTGTTCGAACTTTGGGAAGGTATGCGAGCCAGTTCTGACTCCGAAGCAGATTTGTAAATGCATTGTTCGAATCACTTAACGCTACCTCTGATCCGGTTCTATTAATTTTAACGAACGATTTTCTCGAGGTAATAGTAGGACCTTGAATAAGTCCTCGCTGTTCTTTTCAGAAGTGGTAGTAGCGGTACTCCGTGCATGGAATTTCGAATGGTAACGCACATTTAAGGAATTACTGTATGTAACCTTAAATTTCAGTATATGATAGTTCACTTTAGTCTAACAATTATTTATTAGATCTGAAAATGTTCATTCTTGCGCCAAATGAGGTGTATTTGCGGGCAATTTTATTGCACTACTTTATTCAAAAGGAATCTGCAGCTGAAGCACATAGAATTCTTGTTGAGACCTACGATGACAATGCTCTATAGAATACGACAAAAGTAATTATTTTGATCTTGAGGATAAGGAACGTTCCGGCGCACCAAAAAAATTTGAAGGCAAAGAATTAGAGGAATTACTTGATCAAGACCGATGTCAGACGCTAGCAGAACTTGGAAAAATATTACAAGTAGATGAGTCAACAGTTTCAAAACGTTTAATCCTTTCGGTCCACCTTAGCAATACTCTTGAATGGGACCTCCCGACGGAAGTGATTTATATTTATATTAATGTATGTCGGATATATCCGGCGATCGACTCCACGAATTTTCATGTGGAAGACGGATATATCCGTCGTTCGGAGCGAAAGGGTTAAAAGCGTTAGGAATGATCCAGAAGCAAGGAAATTGGGTGCCGTGTGAGTTGAAGCCGAGAGAAATTTTGTACAAAAACGGCGAGAATTTATTCAAGGTCCTAATACATCACAGATATATGATATTTATTATTCGACGTTGGAGTTACGTGTTCCACGAAGAAAGGCAGGATGCTGGTAGACATCTTCTCGGTGATGCAAAACGGGGTCGTTGCCGTCGTCGAACACGCGTCCTCTGCAACGATTCCGTAAAAACGTTCTCGGGTGCCTGGCGCATAAACGGGTCGCCCCTCCGCGTCGAATATAATATTCACAGTTTGTCGGAACAGGAAGGTGCCAGCGTTTAACACGTCGATATAATATATAATATAAGAAAAGGCGAGAGGCGTAGAGCCCGCGAGTCTCGGCGGCGCATAAAACACAGCTGCCGCCGTGCAATCAACAGCCGTATAACCGAGGCCTCTTTCCCTTTCCGCTCGCCTTCTTCGCCTCGTTCGCCCGGTTATATATTCCTAGAAGCGAATAATTTCATTCATACAAACGGCCTGTATGCTCCGGCTGGCACAACTGCTATTGTTACTGCCGAATAACCAGCGAACCAACTCCTCCTCCTCCTCCTCCACCTCCCATCCTTCCCTCTTGTAGGCACGTCGCGTCGCTCGCTATATTTGCCCGTACCTAACGTTACGCCCGCGACACAAACGGGATCGTATCCAAGTGCGTCGACCGATTCCACTTCCCTGACGTTCGCCGTTACATATTAGCACCAGTCGTTCAATCGGATGATTTGTCATATCAATTAAAAGCGAGGATGAAAATTTCAATTCAATTTTTAGGTATATGCAAATTATTGTGAATTATTTAATAGAGATGGTAAATTAATCAGGGATTAGCTAGCTGGGATTTATGTTAATTTTTCTTAGCGCATGACTTGAGTCTTTATTAAATTCCTAACGAAAGTTTCATTCCTATTAAGATTGCTTTTATATCGAAATATTAAATCCAGACAAAATCGAAGGATAGAAAGAGAATAGAAACTAGAGCTGGCCAGGTATCGTTCTCAGTCGCAGCAGCAGAAGTTTAGTTAATAATGAGGGTAAATTAATCAGGGGATGAATGAAGCAACCTTGGGACTTACTTTAATTTTCTTACAGTAGTAAAAAGTGACTTGAGTCTTTATTAAATTCCAAACGAAAGTTTCATTGCCATTAAAATTGCTTTCATATTGAGATATTAAATCCAGAAAAAGCGAAGGGAAATGAATAGAAACCAGAGCTGGCCAGGTACCGTTCTCCGTCGTAGCAACAGGATTGTAGCAAGCATGAAGTTGGTACGAGCGAGAATTTCAGTTCCGTCTAACGAAGTCGTTTTTAAGCACGTGCAAGTTTTTCGAACGACAGAAATCCGTAGTTTGCCGACAACAACGCAGCGGCGCGATATCGGCGTACAATTTTCTTCGCGCTAAAGAATCTCCTTATAACAGTAGATCCGCTGGGACGAGGTTCCCGCGCGTCAACCTAGATTCCGCGAGCAACGGCGGCGGCGGCGGTGTCGTCGTTTTGTTTCGAAGTTTCGAGCAGACAGCCGCTTGACATCGTTCCCGGCGTTCCGTCGAGCTCCCGGTACCCGCCGGGGATAACGTCCCGAGCTTCCCTCACTCTCTTAATTTTCTTCCGTCCCCCGAGGTAAACTCGTCGTCCTCGTCTTTCACCCGGCACTTCTTCGACCCGTTTCTTCCAACGGGCTTCTCTCCTCTGTGTTTTCTTGCCGCGGATTTAGATACACCCCCTTTGGCGCTCGGTCGCTTTAACGCCGACCGGGCGGCGGCAGCGGCCGTAAGCAAAACACTTGTCGCCGGGAGTCACGGCTCAGCGCTGAGTTCTAATTTCATTGCGGAAAGTTGTCGCTTGAATAATTAAAACACGTTGAAAACACGCGAGTTTTTCCGCCTGCTTTGCATAAGAAGAAGCAGCAGCAGTAGCGTCGCGCGCAATACCTTTCCCTCGCGGTACATACACGGTATGTATACATATGTACGTTGAATATTTACGCGTATGTACCAGCGCTCCCTCCGCCCGGGCAGAGCGAGAGAAAGAGAGTGGAGAAAGGGAGCGAGAGGGAGTACGGTCCGCGTGAAATTAACTGGTTCTCCACCCACGCGGCATTCAAATTGCACGAATCAGCCTGGCCGTGCATCCCACCTGCGGGCGCTGATCCCGCTGTTACTGGCACCGTACACACTTCGAAACAGGTACGATTGCGTTTCTACGGATCGTACATCCTGCTCAGAGACCTTTGTCCAAGATGCTGTCTCAACAAGTTTATGCCTGTCAATACTTAATTACGTATGCGCATAATTTTCGTTTCTCGCCTGTTCGCGTGAGACGTTCCACTGATTTTCTTGTCAATCTCGCGAATCACGATTACCTCTACCGCTGACGGATTTTCAATAATTCTAATGTATCGATATCAAACCATTTCCATTTTATTTAACGCTTTGAAGCACAGGATTTCAGATAAAAAATAGACCCATGTTGCACAGGGATTTTATTGAATTTTAAATGAAAGAAAATTGGTATACTTTTATTAATAAAGGTATACGTTATGTAAAAACATAACAAAATAGTAATGGTTAATTAAATTTGTTGTTATTGCCACATAGGGTTGTGAATGGTACTTGTTAAAACACATATTTCCTTCAGATTTCAAGGTGGGACTAAAAATGTCCCTATATAAATACATCCAAAATGTGGGACACTTTTAATCCCGTCGTTAAAGAGTTAATGTTGGTATTAGTATTTTATATTACAATTTTAACATATTTATTGAAGAATTGAAGAAGGACCATTTTGACCATGGTACGTTTAGTGTTAAAATAATAAGCAATTAATATAACGCGACGACATTTTCCAGATGTCATCTCGTGCTCTCCCTGTAATTCTCACCTCGCGTCGGAAAACTGTTCGTCACTTTTCGTTACAATGGGTAGCGATTAGAATCAGGAGGCTGGGCCCACCGGAGGAGCGATCGCATCCAGTAGCTGTAAGTCTATCAGTAATCTCGGGGGGCATAAATATGTAGCGCGCGAACGCATTAGCCGGGCCGGATATCGTGCGTGCGTGAACACGTAGCCGCGTGCTCCGATGCGCACGTGTAGAGGGTAAATGCATCGTTGCAGGCCCGCTGCAAACGATCTCTCAGACCGGTAGGTGTGCGCTGTGGGCTGGCCGCGAGATAGCCAAAATAATCCCACGTGATGGATTACCCTGCCTAAGCGCTAAGTGGAATGAATAGAAAATTAAATTGTGTTTATTGTCGGAGGTAATTGGCCATCTGCGAGTCTCATTCCCTTTCCCTTTATCTCTCTCTCTCTCTCTCTCTCTCTCTCTCTCTCTCTCTCTCTCTCTCTCTCTTCCTCTGCACTCGTTCCCCCCCGGAATTTTTCGCCTTTCTACCGGAGCTACGATTAACCGGTCTCTTGTTTGTGACTCTACCGATACGTGGGCGTAGAACACGTGCATACTGTTATCCTTAAAGTGACGTATCAATTTCAATCAAAGCACTCCAGGTGCGATATCGTGCAGCTCCATTTTTTGTTATTTCGTGAAAATTGAAGGCTGACATATCCAAAGTAATTTTTTTTATTAGCCAATTTTTAATTGAACGTGAGATCTCATTTTTTTTAGAAAATGAACTTGCACGACTTTCAGAATAAATGGTCCTCATATTTCTTATGTTTATGTTCTAGTCAGACTTAAAATTAGGATTCAGGATCTGACGTGGCCGTCGATTGCCAGGTAAGTAATTACTAATTTCGATAAACTGGAAACTCGATGCCGGCTTATCTCAATCATAACGTAGACCAGTCTGGTATTCCCCCTCGATTCAATTCCCGTTCGGTCAGCTGATAGCCGAGGGGGTCCCTGTAGCGAGCAAATTCTTATCGCGTATCGCGTTTAATTACGGTTTCGCGGAAAGTGCGCACCCCCCCGGCCAAATGGATGAGTCAATAAGCGTGAAACGTGCCCGAGTTCCAACTGTCACGTCGACAATAACCAGGCCTGACCCCGTGGAAATGTCACATCGTAATCGGCACAGTTGCCTGCTATTAGATAATGGACACGGGCCATTGGAACCGCTTCCGATTACGCATGATGCATCGACGAACCAGGAACTTATCTTTTTCAACTGTTTTCCACCCTCGCAAACGAAACTCCATTCGTTGCCATCAAATTATCTTCCACTTATCCATTATTTTCCCGTACAGAAATATTGGATTGTGTAATAATTCTTTTATCTCCATTTGAAAAAGTCTGAGAATTGATTAGAATTAATTAATTCAGAGAATTGAAACAGATATATTTCTAGAAGGAGTGTTGGATATTCTTAGTCACTTTAGCTAACTTATTTAGCGTTTAGTTGTAGATCGTATATTTTACAAGATAAGTTAAGACTGTGTATGTAAACTGAACCTTTCTACCCTTATGATTTCATCCTTTTAGTCATCCGTAACTTTCAACCCTTACTCATAACGAGCCCCATTCCTTTACTTTCTCCGAGTTTCCTTTTTTAAGCTAGCAGAAATCCCAATGACTTTCGATCCTCATCACATATCGAACACATGGAAGACAGTAATAAAGTCTACCTAGCTCAAGAAGTCACAGTTATTTCCGACCTTCGGTGATCCAACAGGAGTAAAGAAATTGCGAAAGCGAATATTAATGACTTGCGATCCGCATCTCAGGTCGAACACATGTAAGACAGTAATAAAGTCTACCTAGCTCAAGAAGTCACAGTAATTTTCGACCTTCGGTGATCCAACAGTAGTAAAGAAATTGCGAACGCGAATATTTGGATACATCTTATAATTATACAGGCACGGCATGTTAACACGACGGCCGGTCCAACTCGGTCGCTCGTTTCGTTTCGGTTGTCCGACGGGGAATATATAATTGCACGATATCTAACGCGCGTCATTTACCATGTCCTCCGGTTCCGACCTTGTAGGCATCCGATGCGTTGCGAGCGGCCGGCGCGGCGTTATCCGGGCGGACAGGGCAGTTTAGCTACGAAACCGTCGCTAACAGCTTTTTAAGTAAGTAATAATCTGTTGCTCGGTTCCGAACAGAGGTGAACACACTCGGGTGAGCGATAGGGAGGACGGTTAAAGCGGCAACCCGGCGTAGCCGCCAATCAACCTCATTAAAGCCACGAAACGCATTAGCTTATCGGCGTGCAGTGGCCTGGGTACCTACTTCGCCGGTAGCCACCTAATATACACCTAAACTTCTATCCCTCTTCTTACACGAGACGTGCACACTACCTACCTTCGTTATCCGTTTCATCTCCTTCAGATTTTCAGCCTTCCTTTTTTCACTCTCATTCTAAATAATTATTCATTACGTTTTATTATAAATATTTATAATTATATATATTACCGTAAAAATGTTTAAGTTCCTTTAATAATCCTCTCTCGACAATTTGTTAATCGCTGAATAGATCGGACGTGCCATCGAATGATTGCCTGATCGGTTGACCCTAATACGAGCCGCTAACGGGATTGGGTGCGACAGCTTCGGGCCTCGATTTTCCGCGATTGGTTTCTGCTCCGGTCTCTAATTAGAGTGTACGAAGCCGTGGCGTAGCGCCTTCGTAATTGGCCGGCGTGTCTTCCATCGATGGCTAATTCCGGGCCTGAAAAGGGGATGAGCCCGTAAGCCGTCTCGAAATCCGATGACACGTACGACCGGCTTACGAAACCGACGATTTTCGAGCGAATTAATAGACCGTCGTCGTGGCAACGAAAATATTGTCGATAGCCGAATCTGTCCTACTGATTCACGGAGTAATTGAGCCGCGAACGATTTACGAATCACCGTTCGCACTCGACGGCAACGATACATCGAATAACATTTATTTAAATATAAAGAGGGAACCTGACGTCGAGAGTTGGACACTCGCCTACGCCGTGAAACCGAAACAGTCCCATTCGGCGCTTAAGAACTTTTACACAACTCATCGCAGCTCCGGCTTATTCAGGCTAACGCAAACACTTGCCCGGTAACCGGTACTCTCGTCGATTCATCAAAAGCAACAGCCTCGGTGATCATTTTTCAAACGAACAAATTTTCAAATCTCTCGACCGCAAAGACGACGTTTGATCGATGAAAGTGTTTCGGAGATGTTCTTCGTTTTTATTATCGTATAACGCGATTAAAACAGGTTCCTGTTTAAGCAACTGCTAAAAGGTGTTTACAGAAGGCTGATTGCGAGCGCTAAACGTCCGTCGCTTTTGGGGCCGACGTTAACGAGCATCGCGCTGTTGTATAATCAGCCGGGCATGTCCAGTCTGATGAGTCCATCCAGGTCGGTTCAGAGCCGGGCCGGCCGCGCGTATCGCGGACGCGCCACCGCAACAGGCTGCGTGCCGTGGAACACATTAATATCCATTCGAATGGCGAAGGAGTAAAATCTGGACCTATCATTTATCTCGACCTTATATCACCTATCGCATTAATACCAATTGTGTCTGTCCTCCTCTGTTCATTCTCTATCAATCGCGTTATTAAATACGGTATCACTGTCCCATGAGTTTCTTCCTTGTTTTTCATACAAAATTAATACGGTGCGAAAGAAACCCATAGGTCGACAATAAATGCCAATCCTTCTTCTTCCTTCAATTTTTTGAGCTAATTAATGTTAATCGACTTTTAGATTTTTGGGATGCAAATTTCAGGAGGCGAAAAAATCAGGGCATATCGATAAGAGAGAAGAGTGATAATTCAACAC
>SHCU01000622.1:38026-56229 GCA_004307685.1 Ceratina australensis | reverse complement strand
ATCAGATTTTTTATATATTTAAATTAGTAGAAAATAAGATTTCTAAAATTAAATTCCGCACTTAAAGGGTTAACACAATTAGGATTTTGCTCGAATTTTCATAGTATTCAATTTAGACGAATCGAGTATGAATTATTTTAAGATCACATTTTATATGTCAATCTGTATTCTACTCAGCATGTAACCAGTTAACTGCGTTCGACGTGTATACACGTTATTCTAAATTTCTTTCGATTAATACTGATAATCTGTTTAAATCTACAGAGACTCGTATAAAACAATTGATTTCATTACAACATCGCTCACATGAATTCTGTAGCTGTTAGAGTTTATCGAATTAACTTAAAGCATTCAAAATATCAGATTTTTTATGTATTTAAATTAGTCGAAAATAAGATTTATAAATTAAATTCCGCAGTTAAAGGGTTAATGCGATCGACGGTGTAGGAAGAGCGAACTACCGCTACAGGATTTGAGACAATGCCGATAGCAGTGAAACACAATACCTGTTTTTATTATCATCCCTGCAGGAGGAGTGCGTGTCTGTAAACTGAAGCGTGCCCGCGGCGATACGTCGTCGGACTTCTTTTCAAAGCGAATTTCGCGAGAGAAGCGTGACGGTTCTCGGGCGCACGCAGCTCACCGTGACATTGGCCCAGGATTAGCGTTCCGACCGATTGGGAACGCGTTTTCTCCTCGCGTATAATCTGCGATCACGGGAGCCTGTTTTCTTCGTGTTTGTCACTCGTGATTTATTCTTATTTCCTCGCGAGATCACTGACCTTTTACTTAATGATTATTAATAAGTCGGATATACGTCTCTCGCGCGTAATATATTGACCGCAGGTTTTTACGCGGAGTCAGGCCGTTCGTGATGTGGTTCAAGACTGGTGTTGACGTCTGTAAGATTAGAGAAACGAGAATATTAAATCACGCTGTGGAAATCAATTCGATTGACATAATTCTTAACTCGTTCTGACATCAAGGTTTTTCCCTTTCGAAACAGACAGGATATTTTACGGAGACTCAGTTTTTATACGAATTCATTCGAAGTGATTTACAACGAAATCGTTCCTCTTTTACCTCTACAACGAACTTCCTCGCGATTGTAAAATCGTTCTATCCTACTTGCGATTCCAAGTTTCGCAACGTTCCTCGAGCGTCCGGGAGAGCCGAAGGACCGCGAGGCATTTAAACCGCGTCGCGATGAACGCGCCACCGCAGGGAAAGAAGCGCGAGAGTAGCCGACAATGAGAGGAGACTGAATGCCCCGTGAATCCGTTCACGGTCGAATGTTCCGGTGCAATGTGGATTAGCTGATGCGTGTGAACCACGAGAGATTGTCCTTTCTCGTGGGGCGAATCACGCTTGGCCACTTTCCCGGCTGCTCTTTTTAGCGTAATCGTCCTCCGTTCCGAAAATTATTTCCGCTTCGACGATCCACTGATCCACAGGAGTCCTTAGTACCTCAGAAAATGTACAGCTTCGGACGATTATTCTGAACCCACTACTGCTTACGCGTGAGTTCCCTAGCGAGACAATATTCAGAAGTAGTAAGGAATCTATTGGTTTATGTTTCAATGCTCCGGCATATGATGATGCTGCCAATGCTTAAGCCTAGAGCATTGAAACGTAAACGAATAGATTTATTACTACTTTTGAATATTGTCCTAATAGGGGACAATATTCAGAAGTAGTAATAACTACTACTTTTTACTACTAACTACTACTAATTACTACTTTTGAATATTGTCCTAATAGGGGACAATATTCAGAAGTAGTAATAAATAGTAGGACAATATTCAAAAGTAGTAATAGGTCTATCCCTCGTTTCTTCAATGCTCGATCTGGCATTAATTCTGCTAGCTTCTAACATAATTTTGACGTTTCGAAATGAAAACAGTTTTAACCTGCACCTTGACACACAATTACTAATGTAACATTAATGAATATTACTATAAATATTAATTGAGCTAATAAGTGTATAAACGGTAAGCACTTACAACTTAAAGTCTTAATTAAGCTAAGAAATAAATTAATAATAAACTCTTACGTCTTGAAATGTTAATTAAGTTAACCTTTTGACTGCGGTGCGCTCTCGGACGAATCCATCTATATGGGCGGCCCTTTTTTTATGCCATTCTTAAAAAATAATAATGACAAAAAATTAAAAGTATCAATTTTTTTTATTTATATTAAGTTACGTTTTTAGAATATATATTTATTTTATTTAGAATATATATTTTAGATTATTGATGGATTTGCGAGGGCGTACATACACGTCTTTCGTGTATATTGATGGACTTGTGAAGGCGTATACATACGCTTTTTGCAGTCAAAGGGTTAATATGTAAATAGGCAATAAGTAGGTATAAGAAAAAACTGTTTTTATTTCGAAACGTCAAAATTATGTCAGAAGCGTTAATGCCAGATCGAGCACTGAAAAAATGAGCCATAGATTTATTACTACTTTTGAATATTGTCCCACTAGGGGACTCACACATAAGCAGTAGTGGGTCCGGAATAATTGTCTGAAGCTGTACCATCAATTGTGTGCGTAAATGTGATTCTTATTAGATAGCGGAAAAAGAATTAGTGAACAGCGTTTGAATGAATGGCAGCTAAAAATTAAATAAGAGATCTGTTCGTTCATCATAATGATTATAGAAATCATTGTGAAGTACCATTTTCGAAGCTATACAATTCTGCGTTATGTGTTCAGAGCCGAAAACAGCAACGTGTTTATTATGCGTTGTTTCATTATTATTAATGTGACGCCAGACCGATGATTATAGCAAAGAGTGCATCAATATTTAATGCTGTATTAATCATTGATATCTATTTCTGTTTTTTGTTTCATCCAATTACATTGTCGAAGGTCGCATTTGAAAATCGGGAACGAATGGGCGATTCATTAATTAAAGCAATGGCCTCGCGACTGCCCTTCATCATGATTTCTAATTGCAATTTTTGTCGTTAAAGGCAATTAACCATTTTAATTGTGTAGAATGTAGATTTAAGCGTGAGTACATATTTAATCGGGTAATCGTATGCGTCATTGAATTATAACTCGATTCCGTCGACTCGGTAACTCGATTCATTCTCACGTTTTACAGCTATTCGGCGAACGTACCGAGCAGCGCCGGGCTGGCTCAATATTTAATGCGTCCACGTCTGTCGTCGGACTTTAGAACTTGTTACCAGCTATTTACCCAATCGTGGACTTGAAAATGGGGGAATGGAAAAATGAAATTCGCGACTTTTTCGAGTTTCACTGTTTATTCCGATTTCTTGGGCGCCTCCGATTTCGAACCTGTGGAGCGGTTATTTTTGTGAAAAACCGTTGTATCCAGTTTCATTCTGTCAATTTGTTTGCTTTACTCTGACGTTGTTTAAATTGATCGACTGATTGCCACTAAATCGGTTTAAGCGATTACCCAGAACGCCCGTGCAACGCACTGCGGAATGTTCACTTTTCAGAAACACATTGTCGTTTAGAACAATGATGGTTTTCGGAACGTATTGCAACTATTTCGGTCATAGAGAAAATACTTGTATTCGTGAAATCATTTGAGCTACCGATTCAAATTTCATGTCAAATGTCATACAGGATTTCTCAATGTAATTCAAGATGATATTAATTACACGCATGAAAGAGATAATTGATTCCAATGAATAATCGTCAGTTCTGGAACCTCCGATCGAGCGCTTGTCGATAGTGTTATAAAATAAACTTGTCAATAGTCTTGTGAATAGTGATATACTTGAAAATCGAAGAGATCGGATTTCGCTCCGCGCCTGGAAGTAACTAACATTATTAATTGCATCCTATTTAATAACTCGAACCATGCGATCAAAAACGAACTCATTTATTCGAACGGTGTCAAGGTTTGTCTTATATCAAAACAATGATTGCAATAGACTTGAGGCTAAGAATTTGTATCGTGGACTCAAATGATCCTGCATAGAAGTATGGTAGAATTGAAATATTATTTTAGAAAACAACATTGAAGCATTGAGACTGATAGTGTTAGTGCAAGTATTCGAAAGACGACGAGTTCGAATAATGAGACTCACGCAATGCTGAATTTATATCTAAACTCGATCCTGTTTGAGCAACAGCCGACCGCCTTTAAACGACAGTGCTCGCTACTGCCAGTAGCGTTTCGAGGATATTCGAGATTGAAGAAAGGTCAAAGAATAAAAATGAAAAAGGAATAAATATAGAAACGAGGTAATTACAGAAATGTAGATGTGAGGAATTAAATGTCACGGTGCGTTTTCAGAAGTGGATGGATTTACTTAATCCTTTGTCAAATAAAATGTCTCGTACTTTAAAAATCAATATAAAAATAACCACGTTTTCGATTAGAACAGAGAGATAACAGGGAGAAGAAATATAGATGCTCTCTAATATTTGATAAATTCTATCGACGGTGAAAATTGTACAGGAAGCCTGGTCGATGTTTAGCGCACGGTTTAATATGCGCGAACAGGGTTGAAGAAACAAAGGAATATTCGCAGTAACGCCGAACTCGATACGCTGGGAATCAATAAAGCCTGCCGAGGTCTACTGATCGCTGAAACCTATTGGAAGGCAAAAAACCAGTGGTAAAATTGTTCTGTGAAAATGGAACGAAATGGGAAAAGAGAGGGGGCACGTAGAGAAATGAAATGGAATGGGAGTTTAGGACACCTTTTAAAATAATAACCAGAAGTTTGCGGAGACAACAGGTTGGCTGTATGGGTTGCTGGCGCGTGGGAAAGAATCCTCTGTGCGATACGAAATGAAGCAGGTAAGATGGAAAATGTAAGAAATAATATTTAAGAAAATAGAACGTCAGATAATAGTAAAGGAATTTTCTAATTCAGTTACATTCTTCTTCTACGATCTATTAATAAATCAACGATATTACTGTTATTAATTTTCGATTACAATATTAAATTCCCACATTTAATCACAGTTAAAGTCGAAATAAGAACAGAATCCTTTTTCCTTCAAACGGTTCGCAGCTAATCGCAATATTTGAGTAAAATTCTGCAAATTTCATCTCTTACAAGTTTTATTCTTTTTCTATAATTTCATAATAAATCAACGATATCACCGTGATACCTTCTCGATTACAATTAAGTGCCTGATACTCAAACGTCTATAGGAACAGAATCGCTCGTCTTACTTCGAACAATTTCGGACTGTCAATCGCAGGGTCTGACTGAAATTCTGCAGATTTCGTCTCTTAGAAGTTTTATTCTTTTTCTCTAATTTCTTAATAAATCAACCATATTACTTTGATACCTTCTCGACTACAATTAAATGCCTGATACTCAAACGTCTATAAGAACAGAACCTCCCGTCTTACTTCAAACAATTTCGGACTGGCAATCGCAGGGTCTGACTGAAATTCTGCAAATTTCGTCTCGCAGGAGTTTCGAGAGGGAACCGGGTGTACCGTGACAGACTATTGAGTCGCGATCACGAGGACCGAGCGTCGGCAGAGTCAACGCCGAGGAGCCCCTAACGATGAGGCTAGAGAGAAAGAGAGATAGAGTGAGGGTGAGAGAGCGAGTCGGACGGCGCCGATAAACGGGAAGAAGAGGTGAAACGAGAAGAAGGGGGGGTAGAGGGAGAGGGAGTAGGTAAGTACGAATCGATTAGGTCTGTCGGCCATTTTGTTGGCGGCTCGAGCCGGCCAAGTGTTGCCGTGGCACAGCTGCCCCCGGAGGCGTGGAACCTCGCAAAAGCGACTCCATCGAGAGAACGAATGGCTCGACGTCGGCGTGGAATCGCGGCGCATGTTCTCGCAACCGGATAGGACGCATCGGAGGCGGATTCGGTAGATGGTAGAGGCATGGTAGGGTCGGGAAAGGTCGATCTAAACTTGGTGGGGGCGTCCGACGGTTAGGTTGGGTTCTATAGGAGCCTAACCGGCAGTCAGTGCCTCCCAGGGCCCCGCGCCGTCAGTTTCGTTGGTGTTGTGTCGTGTAACGTGTCCTATCCTTCTATCTCTCTCTCTCTATCTCTCTGTCTCTCCCCTTTTCCTCCTTTTCTTCTCCTGTCCGCGTTCTCTCCCTCTCGCAACCCCTTCGTCTAGTACGACATATACGTATACGTATATTTTTTTTTTTTCTTTCCTCGCGTCGAGAACCAACGCGAGTGATAATACGAGGAAAGAATCGCGCGGGTAACGATACCCCGTCGCCTTTGATAGATGCCCCGGGTGTACAGACGCCCTGACGCCGCGACCTGGCCCTCTCGTCCGACGGGAATGGATAATAAACCCTGGGATCCGTAGCGTGAGGTTTGACAGGATACGGGAAGTGTACCTAAGTCAGATCGTCGAAGTTCATTGAAGTTCTCTCGAACACTCGTGTTTGTGCCCCGGGAGAAACGAAGGGGAGGATAGAAGTCACCGCGAAGAATCCGAACGAAAACGTCACCCGTGCTTGTAACCGTGTTCGTCGATCTCTGAACAAACGTCGCGTTTGTGCCCCGGGAGAAACGAAGGGAAGGACAAAAGAATCCGAACGAAAACGTCATGTCTTCAACTGTGCTCGTCGATCTCTGAACGGAGCGTCAAAATCGGCGGACAGAAGCCGCGAAGGTTTATCGTTTACCCGGAAGATTACAAAATGGCGCGGATCAGGCTGCACCGAATCCGCGAAGCTGTTCTCTGAGACACGCGTTTGTGCACCGAGAGAATTCCGTGACGAGTATGCCCGACGCGGAATTCGTACGACGAACAACGACGCGGTGCCTGATCGACGAGTAACAACGGGTCGTACGATCTTTTCGACGAAGCGTGCTCGATGCTCGCCGCAGGATGCAACCGCGAATGTTTGCGAGAGCGACACGTGCCGTTCGGAATTGACACCGAGTTGACGTCGAGAAACGGACAAGAAGCTCTCTGATAAATATCAACGGGTAGCTAGCTATTCGTAATTCATTGAATTTAGTGTATGTGCCACCCGGGAACTATAAGCAGTGATTTTTTTGTTTCCTTGTATTTCATTTTACGCGGCTAATCAGCGTTGAACTCTGACCGGTAGACAGGAACTCGTCGAGGCGCTTTGAGCCGCGGCCGGTGCTCTCAGTGTGTCGAATTTCTCTGTACAACGAAAAATCGTAAGTACGACCGGCGGTCGTACTTGGCACGAAGGCCTCAAGATTGCTCGAAAATCGTCGCGAGAGGTGCGCAGGGCAGGAAGAGCGATGGAAATCGGGGGCGCAGCGATGCAGAGGATGGCCGCTGCCGGAGGGCCCGGGCCACTCAGCCTCCAGGGCCCTCCAAGGTCAGTGAAAATCTCACCCGTTAACCTACAGGACGAGCCCGGTGACCTCACCTCCCAAAGTACGTACAACAGTTTTCACTCTTGCCTTTACTACGCTAAACAATTACAAATTAACAGTCTCTCGTAGTTAACGCTAAACCTACCGACAGATTTTACACGCAAGTATATACTATATTGACATTTTTTACATTTGAATGCCATTTAATATTGGCATTGATATTTTAGTTTGACATCAAATTAAGTTATAGTTGCGATTTTAACAATATGATAAAACCATTTGCGCTTTATTTTTATTGACGAATTTAAGAAGGATCGTTTTGAACGTGGTAGGTTTAGTGTTAATACCTAGTCAATCGTCATCGACTCGATCTCTATCAGAGCGATACAATATCGTTCGGCTCGGAGGCAAAACGCAATTGTTTAGCTAAACATAACATTTCGGTTGAACAATCGAAAAAGTGACTCGATCAAACGTTGTAACACGTTTCAGGATAACTCTTCCTAACCCCTTCTTGTACCATTTAACTTGATAAAATTCAAGCCTGACTCGTCGTGTTTATTTCTATTAGGTCGTTCGGAAACTAATTTCGTTTTTTCCCATTACATCGCATAGCAAACAGCGAAATTACTTTCCGAACGACCTAACATGTCGTATATCTATTCACGAGTATCGTCACTTTCATGTTTTGGTGAAACTCTTCATCGTGAATGAGACTCATTGAAACGCAGGAAAGAGTTAATATAGTCTTTAGCTTCATCCAGAATAATATAATTCAAAATTCATTTTCTTTGGTGCACCAATTTTTAAGACAAGTAGTATGTTTGTAGTTGTTTGAAATCTTCTCCTAAGTGATATAGTGAGGCAATAACTACGGATGATAGATTTACGGTTTCATATTTTCATCCCACTCGATACCTTGAAATTTTCATTGTCAATTCCGCGACGATCTGATAAGCGAGAATTCTGTCTTTTAACGTCTTGACTATTTAATTTCATTCAGTTATTCATTTCATTAGAGATAGTATTTAAATATTTAAGAAGAATCTTATTACAGCAACTTTTAATATTAAACAAATTTATGAGGCCAGGCTCATTTCATACAAATAGATACTACAACTTTTATCAATTGAATTATTCGAAAGTGTTCTCAATTTAACTTACAACCGCTTACAATATAAATTACGTTGGGAATGACTTATAGATTAAGCCGTGTCATAAAATCAGTCAAACAGATTTCACGAATTAATTTTTATTTTTCATCGGGCGAAGCTGTGCAATTCACTCGATAATAATTCTGTGTCGTCGCTTCGTTTTCGATATGGAAAAACGGGAAAAATTTCACGAGAATTTGTGGAAAAATCGGGCGATGCCTTTGGTAAATTGGAATCGAAGCGCACCGCACGATAGTTGATCCGTCGGCTAAAATTCGCGCTCGACTGCGTTCGGCTCGCTGCTCCACAATTAATTGTTACGATTAATCATCCTCATGTTTGTTAACGATAAATACGTTTTATTATATTTCGACCTAGAGAGAATGGTTTAATTATTTTTTCCGATAATGTTTATATTATAATTCCATTTATTTTCGCATACTTTTTGCTCGAGATACCATGATTCAATCCGTTCCCAACGAATCCTCAAATGCGGATGGGTCTCGGTCCTCGGTATTCGACGAAAAAATCGTGAATGTTCCACTTGTCGGTGGTTGGACTTTAAATAGCCGCGTCAGTGGTCGCCCTCCGAGGCACTGCTTCGACACTTTCTTAGCGCTAAGTCGTTGCTAAACATGGAGACTTTTTTCTTATCGAGAAAAAGAGAGAACAAATCGTTGTAAAATTTTAATACAAACTTTTAATGCCTTTCTCTGTTGTAAGTATCAATCAACGTACAGAGAAATTGCCTTTTACATTATTCGTGGATCCATATATCATGATAACAGAATCACTGGATTTTTTATGGATATTTTTCCAAATCACGTATAAACGTTTCCATCGATGAAAATCAGCTCGGGCTACAGTGTCCGTCGCGTAGGTAGCGATGTTACGGAAAAACAGGAACGATTCGAAAATCTGTGAAAATCATAAAATACGTGTTCGTACAATTCATGTATTTCATATTTCGACATTAATTCGTTCGACGGGAAAACGTGTCTACATGGGAGAAACGTAACGGATTGGCAAATGATGGGAGATACTGTTGCTCGAAGAAATATTCTTGCCCCGAACGCTTCAAGCGGTTCGATCGCTAATTCTGGTCACAATGGAACCTCTATTTTGCGTAGGAACGATCTGTACTACTGTGCGAGCGTTCGTGTGCGTCTCGAAGATCGCGCTGCTCGACCACGTTTCGTTGTACCGCGTCAATCGTTATTATACTTTCCTTAGAAAATTCACGCGATCACAATTTGATAATCATACAAGTATCTGGCAAAAAATTATGAAGGTATACTTGTTGCAATGTTTACCTGTACACAGAAGTTCTAAAAATTGTCGAATGACACGTAGAACAGAGATTTGTAAGATCCTTTCTCACCGTTCAAATGAACCAAAAATGTTATCCCCTAAAAATTGCAGAATCTCTGAACTTTTTCGCTACATCCATAAATGGTAAATAAAACCGATAACGTAGCGATGAAAAATGATCTGATACACTTTTAAACGTTGCATTCGCGGATAGGAGATCAGAAATAAGCGCATCCTCGAATCAGATAATCCGGGAACACGTTCTCTCCGGTAGTCAGGATAACGTTAAGTAGTATAGCACGACGATAACGCGTAGGTAGGTAGCTTCGACGTTAGATCGTGTTACGTCGGCTCGTTTCGCACGTATTTTCCATGTTTCACCAACGATTATGGATCCTGCGCGTTGATCGTAATTACAAGGTGGAAACGTTAACATCTGGTCGTCCATCCCGCGTAATTACGCCGGTGGATCCGCTGCGAAACGAAGCGAAACGCGTGCTTAATCTCTGATCCGTACCGTTTACGCGTCGCTTAATAAAAATTCTGCGACTACCTCGATCCTCCCTATTTAAAAACTAGATTCGTTGTTTTAAACGGAAAAAATATTTGTGAGCATGTACGAATAAATAATGTATCGCACATTTTTGAACAGCCTTTGAACAAACAGACTTTGAACTGGCTATCTAGTTTTGAAATTTTAATGAGAAATGTCAGATAATACCAAACTGGCGTGAGACCTGGTCGAAGGATATTGCATAACTATTGATAAAAAATTGTTTCCCTAAATTGAATAGATTTAGATTTTCCTGTTTATTTAGAATTTCATGCTCATTCCAATGCTATATCGATCAAGTAAATTCTATTTTGCCTCTGATTTCCCGATGAAAAATGTTGAAACGAGGTTCGCTCGGAGGTGTCTCGTGACGACACCCTTATCCACTTGCGTCGTCAATTATTTCGGTTAGATCCGCGAGCGAGACAAAGGAGAGAGAAGTAGATCTGGTGCGGATCGCTTGATTTCGAATAACTATTTAGAGCAGCCCCGAAGACCGCGGTCTTAGTTCGGATTCCTCGAATTCACTTCATTTGTTTCTACTTAACCGCCGAATGGCCAGGCCCGGACGAATCGGTCCAACCCGAGTGCAATCAGAAATAAACTGAACCGAATTTCGTAGCCTTGTCACCACCGTTCGGTTCCGATACTTACCGACGGGTATTTCACGGGATGCTGGAATAAACCGTCGAGTCTATTTACGCGATTGTCACACGCCGTAAATCCCTCAAAGTCATCTCGAATTCTATTTTATCCCCGGGTTATTAGCATTCTACCCTTTTTAAATCGCGAGTTCAGGATGCTTGGCGTAGAACTTTTTCAAATAACAATTTGGTTCGGATGTGAACAGTCTTTCGTTCGTGCGCTGTAAAAGTATTCAAAGATATCCAGAATTAAAAATGTAAACGCGTGACAAATTCAAGGGTGAAGTTACAGTCGGATCGGAGGGAAAATCTACAGATCTGTTCGGCTTCTGAAAGTCATTTCAAATTCTATTTTATCTTCGGGTTATTAGCATTCTATCTCTCGTAAATCGCGAGTTCAGGATGCTTGGCTTTTTTCAAATAACAATTTGGTTCGGATGTAAACAATCTTTCGTTCGTGCGCTGTAAAGATATTCAAAGATATCTAGAATTAAAAATGTAAACGCATGACAAACTCAAAGACGAAGTTACAGTCGAATCGGAAGAAAAATGCATAGATCCATTCGGCCTTTCAAAGTCATCTGAAATTCTATTTTATCCCCGGATTATTAGCATTCTACCCTTTTTATATCGCGAGTTCAGGATGCTTGGCTTAGAGCTTTTTCAACTAACAATTTGGTCCGGATGTAAACAGTCTTTCGTTCGTGCGCTGTAAAAGTATTCAAAAATATCCGGAATTAAAAATGTAAACGCGTGACAAATTCAAAGGTGAAGCTACCAATCGAATCGGAGGAAAACTGTACAGATCCGTTCGGCTTCTCAAGTTCACTCTCTAAAAAACCGTCGAATAGCATTCGACCGCGAACGAATATTAAGATGAAAACAAATTTGCACGCCGCGGGCAGACGAATTCGTAGAACAAATAAGAAACCTGTGAACTTCCACTAGCAAACAGGAACGCGTATCTCAATTAAGAGGAACCAAATTAATCTCGAGGACGTTGAATAATTAATGCGACGTTCATTTCAACGAGCGGTCAACTTGGAAAATTTCACGTTCGAAAATCGTCGTATACCGTAGATATGCCGCGCGCGCGTTATCTAGCAAGAAATTCTCACCAGTTACGGTAGAATGCAGTCAGCGTCGGTTTTAATTAACGTCTAACACATTTGCATGATTAGGCTCCGCGGTATATTGGCACATTCCGCGAATCGAAAACGAGCAAGACGTTAATAGTACTCTCTCTTTCGCCGTTCACCAACGCGTGCATTCGCCCGGCCACGATTTTAAATATCTAAATGTCTACCCTGTCGCGTTATAAAGTCGCGGGTTAAAAAAAATCCCCCGGTCATTTTTATCGTTGCCCGTGGCGTATAATTTTTGCGGCCGAAGGAGTTGGACGTTTATAGATGTACGGTAGGTGTACTAGGCAACGCGCTATTCTAGAGTGACAGCCGGCTATTGTATCGGTTGTTATCTCGCGTGAATAATGCGTCGATATATTACGATTTAATATCAATAGTCGACGGTTGCATGCATATACCGGCCAGCTAATTCGTTATTACGTAGCGTCTAGCATGTATAAATAGTGTGCTATTTCGCTTTCGGTATGAGCATTATGTCGTATTACCTATTCCGGTATTTTATAGAATTGCCACGTGTATCGTGATATAAATATCGCGGTATCGGGTTCGCGTTTAGCGATGTTCAACGATCGTTATTACCTATACCGGTACGTAGGTTGTAACATGAATAATGCCGTGTCGCGTCGCGTGTAAAGAATATACTATCGGTTGGCATCTAGTTTGAATGATATACGTACTATTTCGGGTCGAGCAACAGCAGCTCGTACGTTACGATCATCGTACGTATCCTCTTAGCAATTCTGCTTTCATAATTAATTTTATTGCTATTTCTGCTCGCTAATAAATATGAACAGGAGAACCGTTTAAGAAATTGATACTTTTAGACGTAAATATCAATCGATCAAGTTCGTATAACTTGCCTTTAACTTTGAAACCAGAATCGAATGCCCGTTTTTTTATAACAGCTTCGGTTCTCTTAGCATGTTTTACGTATTTGTTATATTTTTTGTGTAAATGGGTTTGTTGTGCTAAAGGAAAAAAGTTGTATAAAGGAAACGAGGCTGAACAGTTCTAGATTCGTAGTTCATGTGCAAGACGTATTTCCTGAAGTTCAAGTTTGCATAAATGACCGCGATTAAGATAATTTTCCCTAAGTCATTACGTGGAACTTTCAGACTTTAGGAAAATGAACCGAGTATTTCACCGCATAGGAAATAATATTTCAAAGAAGATACCGTTCAAGCCGTTCTGCATTCTTTAATTCATTCGTTAATTACAAGTGCGCGATGCTATAAATATCCACGGAGTCGACGTGCGCGATGGGTTATCTAATATAAATTATCTAAAGTAATGTATCTGATGGTTCCATGAAAAAGTTTTCAAAAGTGAATTGCGATTTGTTGGAATACGTGGATGTATTCGTTCATCGAATTATTTATATCGCGGCACAAGGTTTATCGTAAAATATATTTCAATAGAATAATTATTTCACCGCGTGACGATTCGCATTGTACGTGTACGTACAAGGAACGAGAATGAAATTATAAAGTTGTAACAGTTGACTCGGTATTAGTGCAGAATATTTACATATCTATTATTGCGTGCGGGCATAACCAACTCGTTTCGTTATCACTAATTTCCTTTTATCATAACACGTTATAGCATAGTTCATCTCAATTTATGAGTTCAGGCGTTTATTTAAATTACTACGTCTGACTATTGAACCGCGGAGCTCTTGTAGCAGGTATACAGGTATACCTAAATATAATTTACTAATACTAATTTCAAGATTTATTATTCTAACAGGATAAAAATTAGACGTCTGACGACTGTTGTCAGAAATTCATGACAGCGTTCTACTTAATTCGAAACGATAATTTCCTTGTTTTCATGATTACGAGAATTTAATTAATAAGGATATATCTGCTGCTCTTCGTTCGTATGTCAATAGTAACATTTTTCCTTTACAATAAGAATTTACATGACAAGTCTTAAAAATCTGAAATCTCTCGTGTAACTTTCAGATCACATTATAATTTATTTCACCAGTTTTTATACACAGAGGTGCAAACATTGTAGGCCGTTGTTACCTGAAAATCACATAGCATATAGTATATAGTACAATACAATAAAATTGTTCTTTTTTGTATTTATTTTTTTATACACGATATACACTCAATACACGTTAGTAGTTGTCTTTTTCAAAATGTCCGATCGATGGAATTTTCGATCGAGAACCGCAGGAGTTACCGAGGAAGATCCTCGCGTCCCCGGGGGGTGCGGATGAAAGTTTAGGTGGAAATCATCAGCCGATTAGAGTGCAGATGTTCTCGTACGAAGATTATAAGCCACCCTCCGGTCCGCGAGCATTCGTGCCCTTTCGGGCTTCTGTTCTTAGCTCGAATGGGGCCGTACGGTGGAACGGGGGTGCTCGGCTCGATGGGGCGAGCTTGATTGAATTATCATGAGTGTTTGCGGAACGGCGGCTTGCAATTGAATTAGGGCCCGGGATCCTTTTTTCTATCGACGCTGCGTAGACATCTATCAGTGTCTCGCTAGGAGACCCTTGCTTTTAATGTTAATCAATTGCCTTCGCGAACGACGAGCCACCTTTGTCGATCTGTACACCAAATGACAATGCAGGACAGGGCAGAGGATTTTGACTCCTCGACGTTTCTAACTCTACTCTCATTAACAATCTTTCGATAGAATTTATTCTACGATACAACTCTCGATGCTACAACCCTAAGGTGGTGTGCGATTTTTATCAAAGATGATTAACGCTATTTCTACCATAAAGTGTCAAAAGACACCTTTCGAATTCTAACTGAACATTATTCATTAAGTTGAATCATTTCTTCACAATTGATTTGTTGACTTTTCTTATAATAGTAGTTAAATTAATTCAGCGATATCATTCTCCTCCAGCTCATCCTGGATTCAAAAATGTGCATATGGTTCGAAATAGGTGTACACACATAATCGCGGTAGAAATAATGTTAAAAATAAATTGATTTATTTTGTAAGTTCTCACCGGATCGGCGGTGTTCCATATTCGGGAACGGTCAGATTTCTAAGAACTCTTGAACAGCTTGTCGATAGCTAGGAAACGAGTATGTGCTAATAAGATTATACAATACTAATTTCTTATCTGTCTCAAAATTTTTGCTACGCAGCGAATTATTAATAACGCGCGTCGAGGTAGGCGTGTTCTCGTTTTGCCGTCGAAAAAAATGCGTTTTATCTGGCGTTACATGGAAAGCGTGCAAACGCGGACAAATTGTCCACCGTTTTACTCGTAACCGTGGATAACTGGAAAAGAATCGTAATGACATGCGCATGAAAGGTGATTTATTAAAACATGATCGAAATGTGCCTGGCACGCTGCCTTCTATCGACAGGATTGATTGCGACAAGAAAACTAAACGATACAAAGTAATCGTATTGCGAATGCAAATTCGTATGAAAACGGTGTACAGCGATTTTTCATCCACGATTGAAATAAAAATTGTAAAATATTCTCGCACATTACAGTGCTCGCATAGCATTAAAAAATATTTCTTACAGCATGAAATATTTTTCGTGTCATATTACATTCAGCACCTTGCGTTAAAAAGATAATTGATCGAATGTTCCGCGCATAGTTCGTCTTAAGCTTCAATTTGATTTTGGAAATCTGGTGTACGATGAATTTTTCGTCTCTAGTTTGCTGAGAGTAATCGAGTTTCACCAGGCGCAATTACAAGCGTAATTGAGTCAAGCTGTCTAATAGAGCAGTTAACCACGATGAACAACGTGATAATTCGGTCTCGTTGCGCAATTCCTCGAAAATCGAGTTCCTATAAAATAATTACTTCTAACGAGTCGTAATCAAATTCTCGTATGATAAACGAAATTCCTGAGAAATTTGCGCGACAAGAATTGATTCATCCAAAACTCTTCTAATTTCGCACTCTTGCGTCTTTCACAAATCTGCTACGATCAATTGTGTACCTACTGGTCAAACCAATTTGCGGTTTACACAATACCCAGTATCCTGGAAATAAATGTGACATGTCAATTTGGCATGAAACTCCCCCGACACTATTTGAGACGTGAAAATAAAAAGAGTAAAATAATCGTGACGTCGAATCGTGCCCGGTGATGAGATTCTTGTCACTTATCGGACAAGTCAGTCAATTTGGGCTTGATAACGAGCCGATCCTTATCGCGGGTCCGATACTGAAAATACTTTTTCCAACGAACGTGCCGCCTTTGATGTGCCGAAAGCACCGATTTCTCCGGCAATACGTCGAGGATGTTTTCGATTATATCGATAAGCTTGTGTACCGAACGATTAGACATTACAAATCGTGGAATGTCGTTTTTTTCCATATTGAGAATACATAACAAGTAATATTCGATTTTCAGAATTCATTTCCGATCTCATTCATCACACAATTGTTACCATCCTGATTGAATAGTTAGTAGCGACTCATGCTTATATAATTAATAGTTAGTAGTGTTAGCAATTGAATAGTTAATACCGAGTTATGCGTAATGTTCAGGCGTCGATCTACCTGATCGCGGAAGTGATAAGGGGTGATAGGGGAAAATAGTATCTAAGTAGAGGGCCGATAGAAGGAATGATAAGTCGTAAGCCTAAAATCGTCGGCCTTGAACCGTTAGCCGCTAATTATTAAGTAACCGTTAATAGTTAATTATCAGCAGTCGTGATTGAAAGCCGTTGGCATTTATATAAGAAGAAATCGTTGGCCTGTATTGTACTTAGAGCGGAAGGAGCTCGGGAAGTTGTAATAAATCCTAATTACTGTATTATACCTTACGCAGAACATAAGTTTAGTTTAATTTCGTTTAAAGAAAAGTGATTACTTTATTTTTGCACATTATATACTGTTTAACATAACACAATTTTTAACAACGGAATGAACAAGAAATATTAATATATTATAATCTTACCAATTTTTATAACATACAAACATCCGTTGTAACGGGAGATGAACTGCTTCTGTTGTATAAAAAACCAAGTTTTTGCCCGTTTACCAATAAATTATGATTACAATAGAATTGATCGTAATCTCGGTGTTTGCGAAAGGAGGAAGGAAACGAACCGGATGGACGGGGATCGCTCGTTAAAGGGAACTAACGACGGAACTGAAATTGTGTCATAAACCCGAGGGCCTGGCGCCGGCGTTAGGGTCCCGGAAAACTAGCTCGGTTTACAATGGGCCCGCAAAGAAGGTCGCGGGTCGACGCGATGCCCGGGCCTTCTGGACATCGTTGGGTATCCGAGAGACGGGGCCGTAACCGTCGATGACCATAAAGTTTAGAAGCGTGTCGAGATACCGGCGTCGCCAAGGTCTCTGGTTCTTGTCAGCTAATTCTCGTGAGAGAATTAGGAAGCCGGGACCCTCGCGCCGATTTTACGGTGAATACTACTGTGTAATCGCGTAGCCGAACGGCAGCGGAGCCACGGATTTTGCACGTCGTTTAAGAATATCGAGCCTACGCGTACCTCGCGATTTGTTGGCCGTTTCGTCGCGCGATCAAACGCGAGGCCGCCGCTGCCTCGAGAAATTATCGGCGCTCGCGAACGTTTGAATAAATTTCTACGGAAATTCTTTCGCCGTGTATCACCGCGGCGCGATAAGCCCCGAGCATCGTGCTCGAAATGATTTTCTCTGCCCGAAGGTGTTCCTCAAACAGATAGATCAGCGATAGAGGCTTACCCCGAGATATTCGACGAGAATTTTTCCCGACGATTTCAATCATAAACTCGTTTCAACCTGGTAGGTATTTACATTTGATTATATTCTCGCGCTGCGTTTGATGGCTCTCGGTACCGAATCATAACCCGCGGCAACGATAATTCGCGAAAAGATTTTTAACGAACCGACGGTTACGATTTTAACTACTTCATTTTATGCGTCGTAAAATGCTCGCTAGCTTCCATCGCGTAAACATCGCGGCGTAGCGCACGAGAGATTTGGATGTACATATAATTAATAAATTTCATTTACAACTGCCCGTGAATATTAGGCGACTGATTTTAAGACATTTTAAGAATAGTGTCGTTTCCTTTATTCATTTTTTAAATCGTTTGACAATCGGAGGCTAGTCATTTACATCTTTACATTTCTTATATTTTAGTTTAATAATTTCATATTC
>SHCU01000622.1:0-13719 GCA_004307685.1 Ceratina australensis | reverse complement strand
TCGATGTTTCGCGGTTAAACATTTTTATTGCGGACGCTGCGAAGAATCCGTTCGTGAAAAATCTCAGGTAGAATGCGTATAATGATTTATGGGTGACAACCGACGCGCGTCACTCTAATTAATTGATCGTTGAGGGAATAGTATAAATTATATTTAAGCGAAACAGACGAGGATAAATGAGGACGCTGCGCCGATATTTTTAAACGAATACGATAAATTCCATTCCCGATTACATCGATTATCGAGTGTTTAAAAATTAAGATACGACCCGATCGAAATTTGTACTGCGGGGGGGATTACGATTTAGTTAACGGTGTACTAAGTTAATTTACTGCTCGGATGAAACTCGCCCTTGTGCACTGAAATTGTAAATCGGGAGTAATGTGATCGAAGGAAATAAATGCAAGGACAGTAGGTATTAATTGACGTTAGCTGAATAGAAAGCTATTTAATTATTTAATAAATTAGTAGAACCATTAATTCATTTGTCATTGTTTAAGCAATTTCAGTGTATCCTCGTGGGTGAACGGGTGCAATAAATATAGGAAGGTTCCCTTAGGTCAACGCGTTATTTCTATCGAATGTTGATGCAGTTGAACGAGTTCCATTAAAAATTCTATTCTGCGCATCGAGAAATAATAATGCAGTTCCTCTGCTTTCGATGATTTGTCTTAAAGAATTGGAATTTCAATCATCGACGGAGTTGGTCACGTTTAAGCGTTTGCTCAAACGTATAAAACCGAATTAAAATGATTTAGGCTTGCGAGAAGGAAATGTGACAACTGAATTTTCATTTCTCTTTGTCATCGTTTTTGGATGAAGCGCGAGTAAAATGAAAAATTGCATTTAAACGCGCCCAACTCTGACTGTCCGATCTCGTGAACAAAAAAAAAATGAATCGATCATGTCACACTATAAATATAATTATATCCGAATCGCGCGTCATCACCAAGCCGCAGTTAGCCCGTGATATCGAACAACGGTGAAGCGTACGAAGGATCGACGGAACAGAAAATATTGTAAGTGCCCGACGATAGCACGTTTTACGTTCCAATCACAAACGAATAATTGTAAACGCAGGTAATGTACATTCGATGAATACCAAAGCGTATGCTTCGTACAAGCGGATGGGAACGCGCTGATTGTGAATTGTAAATAATATTCTCCTGTAAAATCATTTCCTACTCCCAAGCCCCGTCGTTGTCGCTAAAATAGTCGTTCGTTTTAGTGGTGATTCGTTTAGATGTTGTATAGAATCGTTCCACCACCGCTCCCTAACTAATGCATGTAACTGCATACATGATCCGAAAGGGAGAGCACCGTATAAACCTAACGTTTTTCGTAATCTATTCGAATCGTCTTCGGATTTGTATAATATTTCTATACCGGCGCACACGTAAATAAACTGTCCAATTAAACCATCCATCTGTCGATTAATTAGCACCTCGGCTGTTTTCAGACTTCCACTTTGCACCTACTTTAATTTTCATTTCGTTCGATCATGCATCCTCCGTAGAAAATTATTCGTAATTGGCTTCATTTAAACCAGGTCCGATCAACTCTAGACAATCGGATTTAAATTTCAGATGACGGTGTACGTACCAGCCCGAAATATCTAAAAAGCGTAAGGAGAGCGTTTCCATTAAGACGATAAATGATTAATTGTAATACTTTATTTAAAGAATTGGAAAGTTATAATTAACTGTGTTGCCAAAAGTATTATAATAAACTTTGTCCAAGCTAATTACACATTACAGATGACACATCAATTATCCTCCATAAATATGTTCACTGTATATATTAGATATTTATTGAAAAAGAAATGTGATTGATCATATCTAATTTTAATTAAATTAATTCGTCGTTTGTTAAAATATTATTTAATAAAGTGTACCTGAAAATTAATAAGATAAACGTGTTTATACTTTAGAAGTAGCGGTCGAAATTTCGAACTATCCAAGGAATTGAGATTCTTCTTCAAATAGAATGATAACTTTGTATGATAGACGTTCATTGACATTAGACGGAAAATACGTTAAGTTAAATGAACAATCGAAGTGATTCGTATACGTTTCGAACTATTATGCGAAATTATACATAGACGTAGAAAAAACATAGCTATTCACACGTAGAAAAGATTATCACGAATCTTAAATTTTATTATCAATAACGCCGTTACCTACCGTTACGAAAAATAAATGCAACAACCGTATCCGTAAACGAGATACAATCACGCGACGATCAAGTTTTAAGCTTGTTGAGCAGATGTACAAGTAAGATGTAAGTGTATAAAAAGTTACAGCAACGTTCTCAACTTTCTTATTTAACTTCCGCGCTCGGTGATTAATATTACATAGAAAACTTAGAGCATGCTCTAATGGAGGTTGTTCGTGGTTGCTCTTCAAGCATTAAACCAGTAGGCGGAGTACAAATGTTTTAGCTACCTCTCGCAGCTAAACATTTCTACCACGTCTACGTGTTCAACGCTCGAGGAGTTAGCCCCAGTAGCCCCCTCAATTCGCGACGACTTTTAAGTACTGCCTGAACATACACGTTAATTGGTTAATTGTATCTTACACGTACAACAATAACATATACTAAATACATATAAATATTAAATATTTCACATATCTATATATATCCAACATGAATCGTGTGTATATATAATATGTATGTATATATAATCTAGTCTAACATTAAATAATAGAAACAATGTTGTACATTCATGTAATAATAAGCGTACAGTATGAGTGAGCTTACAAATATAGGAATGTATATCGCATGCGAGAGGTGAGAACAGTTATTGTTCCGTGTCAGCTTTGATAAGAAAAAGAACAGTTTTTATGGCATACTCTCCAGACAACTTTTGATATGTTGCCAAGCCTGCAGCCCCTGAAATTATTAATAGTGTCACTTATACGTGAATATTAAATTAATTCGGTTAATGATAGATTACCTTCTTTGCGAGTTTAAATTGTAAGATGCAGTAGGCTGCCAATACTTCTTTCAAGTCTACTACTTTCTGATGCTGAAATCTTTCTATGTCTATCATTGCTTTAATAGAGAAAGACCTGAAAATATCATATAGAACATAGGAGGACGTCTACACGAAATTAAAGCTATTTGATTAAAGTGAAACAATACTTTAAGTCTTCGTCCACTCGTTTGACAGTTTCTTCATGTTGCGCAATCCGCTGCTCGAGTTGCAGCATTTTTAATTCACGAACTTCTTCCGTGTCCACGGAAACGAATAATCGTGAAATTAAGCCTGACTTGCCTGAAATGACGAGCCACATAGAATCAGTAATACAGCTATACCATTTAACGTTGTACCTTGTATAACTTTTTCCTTTTGCTCGAGAGCAGCTGTTAGAGCGTCGTGAGATTCATCTTTGGCCAATTGCAACGCCTCTCTACGTCTGACGACAGCTTGAAGCGCGGATGCACCGAACAACCATTCCTTCAATTGATCCGCTATTAATTCTTCCTCTTCGAGCGTCGTGTCTATCGTCGCTGCTAACGAATCCAGATAGTGACCCGATTTCTAAGAAAACAGGCTGTAATGCAGTCCGCTTTGCAATATAATACACTTAGGGCGCGTAGGCGAACTTTTTTAAAGATAAGAGTTAAAGAACTTCAAATACCTGCAGGCCATCACCCATTTCCCTCTCTATGGCACTCCATTCGCTGAACACGCGACCATAATTCGCGTGCAACTTATACAAACTGTGCTGTTTCTCTACGAGTCGCGCACGCACTCGGAGAAGATTACACAAATTATTCTGGGAACATAAAACCATTTTGAAATCGATCTTTTAATCAATCTTTGATTATGTATAAACGTACCTGAAGCTCAATTCCATAATTTTTTATAGTTTCAAATCGTTTGTCCGGCTTCCTGAGTCGCACAGCTACGCTCAATGCCTTTAATTTTGATTCTACCAATTGCAGGTAACCTGTTGCAGAAGTATTTAAAATTGCAGCGTTGAATTAACGTAATACTTGAAGAATAATTATTTTTCAACTATTTACCAGTCTCTTTGATACTCTCCCTCCAGCCATCCTTCTGCTGGAGAAATCCCATGAAGTGTACGTCACGGGAGAGGATGGGGTGCGAGGCCACCCTCAATAGAAAATTCTTGGAAATAAATTTATTATAAAATTCAGGTAAGAAATGTTTCAAATATATTTACTAATTAAGTAAATACCTCGAGACCCACTCTGCGTCTGTCAACGAAATCTGGATCGAATGTGTCAGTGGTAACTTTTTGCCAAGCATATAAAACTTTCTTTTCTGGCAACGGAGGCAGTACAATGTATGGATAAGAAATCTCTAAGTAAGCTCGCAGCAGTTCAAATTCGGTGTATCTGCGCCAGAGAGAACTCACTTGAGTCAGGGCACCTTTGAAATCTGGATCAGTAACTCTGAAACAGTGTTTAACGTATATTAGATATGAAAAATATATTCTGCTTCATTTTACGCTAATGAAAAAACTCGAGTTTACTCACTTAGTCTCAATGAGGTAGACTGTATAAAACTCTCTCAAATTCAGTGCTCCATTTGCCCGTTTCTCAGTCTCAACTATCGAGATCTCCATGTGATCGAGCAATGAATCCTAATAATATACGTCAAGCGTAAGAAAAATATTTCCGAGAATTTCAATTATCTCATTCAATTGAATTAAAAAAAAACATATGTTAAAAAGATAGCGACATAAGTTTATCTATGGAAACGAGAATAAAAGAAATCGAGCTGCTCATTTCGTACTAAGAATGGAAAATTCAACACTTTGCACGACTCGTACTAAATTATTTAATGGGATAATGCCTGTTAATATCATCTAATTTTAGTGATTACTTGCCCGTTTAAGATATATTGTACATAAGTTTAAATACCCTTCACGTACCGTATATGCCGCCAACACTTGTGCAATGGTGCTCAATCGAATTTAATAAATGACCTACTTCTATAATTTCTCGAAATGAGCCAAGACTAATCGTCTTGCATTCCAGAGACACGACTAACTCTTGCAACCGAATACTTATTTGATATACATTGAACGCGTTGAAATAAATTTTTCGTACAAGGCGCAAATTGAATAAAAGATTATTCTACCCACTGCAAACGTATGCACGAACGATAATGCATTAAAAAATATCGGAATTTGCATAACGATAAGGTGTTAATTTACGAGGAGGCAGCCCGATAAAACGCTATCAAACGGGCAGCGCGAGATTGACGGTAACAATAACAAAACGTGAGAACCGCTGCGCGTGGTTTCGATTCTTTCGCAATCCACGTACTTTTCCTGTATCGTTATTTATCGCTTCTCATACGGGAGCCGACTCATCGTTTATAAAAGTTACAAAATAATTCAGGCAGCTCGTACACGGAAAACGGAGGACACGTTTTTTTAAAATATACCGTCGAGCGACGTATTGATTTGGCGGACCAATTGAAACGATCAAGCCAGCCGATTAAATCGAATCGTTCTCACCTCCTTCTGCGTTTCCATAGCGGTCGTGTTCGCGTTCGCTTCTCTCTGGTAATTCCCGTTCTGGAATATCTCTTCCATAATTCCGGGTCAGCCTAAAAATCTACCAAAGCGGCGAGCGAGCCTCCAGGATCTCACATCACGTATACTTTCTCCATTACACTCACTACTGACGCTCGCGACTGCTTCGCTCTGCTCGGTGGGTCGCACTGCACTGCGCCGAAACTAAATTCCCTGTCGTACGACCGAACGTTTGCTTGTTTAGCTCTTATCTCTTAAGCTCCTCTAATATACATGCGCTCGCTCCTATCTAAACTTCTAACCTTCTAAGGATATCTTTTTCGGGGCGTCAGTTACAATTTTAAAACGTTTTACTGAATTGCACCTTTCTGACATAGGGAATTTGATGGACGAGGACGATGGCTACTGGAGAAAGGGTTGATTAACAGAGGGTGGAATAATTGGCGCATGCACTTTAAAGTCGGAAAAAACTCGCGGAAGCTTTCATTTGGTTAGCTATGCGAAAAATTCAATAACTTCCGTTTGGAGGGGGACGAGCATGTGCGTGAGCGTATTACTACTTATACAAATATATGAATTAATATAGAAGTAATCTGTTCGGAATAGAAATAATGAACACTTCTTATTAACATGATTTTCCAAATAATTTTCATTAAAAACTAATTATTACATATCTAGTTAATGTTACTTAAAAATAAATTTAATCAATAGGATTCCTTCAATAAGATAATAAAATAGATATATTACATATGACAATATTTTTACTAAACTTCAATTATCTACTATACCTAATGATTCACGTACTGATGAAATTACCTAACACGCTATACTCACTCTGTACAATTGTGAGACTTAACGAAAAGTCTTAGTCTTCGAGCACGCATTCGCTCTATATCGCAGTATCACGCACACGTAAAAAGGTATCTTACATTAAGTGACCATAATCATGCTGTATTTACATATTTACATGAAAATCATGTACCGAAATCGTAGACAATCGAGAAGCCAAGCACAGAACGCATTAGTTGTATTTACATTCAATTCTGTTATCCCTTCCTACGTATCGCTAAGCAAGTTCTTTTGGTTTTTCTTTTTGCGATTGTTTCCCTGGAAGAAGGATCACCAAGAACGCCGACACTGGAAATAATATTACAGACGACAAATAAAAAAATACTCAAATTTATTTGACTTATCTTATATCAAACTGAATTAAACTGAGTTAAAAAGGAAATGTATTTATTAAGATGTTACCTAGAGACGCAGAGCCAATCATGACAAAAGGACCCAAACATGACAAATCGAATAAAATTGGAAACAGCAGATTGCCTACCACTGCTCCCATTCTGCCAACCGTCATAGTTAAGCTCACTGCCATTGTCCTGAAGCAAATCGAATAAATGAATGATAGAAATAATGTTCTAAAATTTATTTAAAAAATGACTACCTCAAACACGTGGGGAAATTGTCAACGATGACGTTAACGACGCAGGCACCGCCTATGCTGGCCATCGCAACGAAAACCGAACATAACGCTAGGATACTGCTCGTGGTTTCCGCCCAGTAGAGCGAAGCGCAACAAGCAGCTGCTACCACGAAGCAGGTTGCTGAAAACAGTAAAAATTAAATTGTCGCGTTTCAAAACTATAAGTATCGTAAGAATTCTTGTGATTTTGTTACCTATGAGTTTTCTTTTTCCTATCACGGTGATCAGAGAACCTGCTAAAGTATATCCTACAACTCCGGTAATCGCTATGACTATCGAATTGATAAACACTTTCGAGTTGAATTCCGGCTAAAATGAAACGAATAAAAATTTGAGAGATTTTTCATTTGCGATTAAGTTTGGATTTAGAAAAGGGGGGGAGCGCATCATGTTCGCAAACTGTTATTCAAAGCGAAGATCTCAATATTCATTTGAAAGAATGCATAATGTACGATTTGTTAAAATCAGGCTTTGAGAAATCGGGATCGCAAATAAAGTGCAGAAACGTTGCGTTACACGGTATTATTACGATGGATATTACACAATAATCAAGGAAATGATTATAATTTAAAATGTTTTAATACCGGTATGCAACTGTCAGCTACATTTAGAGTTTTGTTTACGAAGGTAGCTGAGGAACTTCCATTCTCTTTTCGCTGGCCTAACATGTAACAGAAGCGTGGCTGCGAGCCGAACTGTTCGTCATCCACGAATTCTTTCTTGAACTGTTCCATCATCGTGAACAACTGCGGCATCCATAGTCTAATCGAGTTCGATCTACAAGTACAAAATTTAATTCAACGAAATGGTTTAACTAAATGAAATAACTAAGTTAATTACGTATATCAGTATCAGCTAAATAAATGAATCAGAAATTACAGAATTTAGCAATAATGAAAGTACATTTAGAAACATGATTTTAATCTGACCCTATCGTGGCGCCGACTTGAATCAAACTTATCGTAATAAGTTTTAATATGTTTGGCGAGACGAACAAAGGCCTGACTTGTTGCCAACAGGAGCGGAACTTATCAGATAAATTATCGCTCGACGATTCGAAAGAATCCTCATCCTCGAGATCCTTTATCTGCAAACAGAGACTGTCATTTACCCTACATGCAAATCCAGGCTATTAAAACGTGAATCATACAATATGCAATAATAAAGCTTCGCTATACATCATTCGGTTTTAAGAATCAGAAATATTGGAGAATGATTCATAGAAAGATTACCATTTAGAAAGATTCCATCGATCAATGGGCCCATTTCAACGAAAAATAAGCTGTTGTTAAATGAATGTCGTGAAACGTTATTTATGCAACGAAGCAGTGGTTCGTATAATGATATAAGTGTCCCAAGAAAACACGATAAGCTGGTAACGCACCCCTTCCCGTTGATAAGATAAAAATGAAGGACCTGGTGTCTTGTGGAAAATAACTTACCGGATAAGTGTTTGGATCTTTGCCGGTATTGACCGAGTATATCTTCTTGAACACCTCGAGAGCCTCATCTCTTCTACCCTTGAGCAGTAGAAAACGAGGACTCTCAGGAAACATGAACATCGCCATACAGGCGAGAAACTCTGGCAGCGTGCAAACTGCCAAAAATACTCGCCACGAGCTGATCTCCACGGTTCCATTTACGAGGGTGATTGTCCAACTCTGTGGCATGATTAACCACGCGATGCCTAGAACCAAGAGATTCAACCGGTTCATTCGGATAAACGCAATTTAAACACGTAACGAAATTCAACGAACATGAACTGCACTTGTTGTAAGCTTTCTCTAAAAAATCGCAGAAACGTGTAATATAAAATGATAAGAGAAAGTTCGATTATATATTAACGTGTTACGTATTTTCGAACGATGAAATTGATATGACGTTTAACGAGAAAGACTCACAGGGAAGAGAAATGTTTCCAAGTGAAAAGAATGCTCCCAGCCACATGTACGTTCTAGATCGATGCGTCTCGTTGTGTACTTCCGCCAAGTAAGACATCAGAGCCGCGTACGGACCGGATATGCTATAAATTTCAACTAGTATCATTGTCATTCTCCGTACAATTTCCTCGTGCTAACTTACAGTAAACCCTCGAAGAATTTTAACGAGATCAAAAGCCAGGAAGTATGCGCGAAGCACTCGGCCAAACTCAAAATTCCGGTGCACATATAACCGTAACTCATTATCTTCCTACGACCGAACGTGTCGGTCATGAAACCCCAAAAGAACGAAGTGCAGATCATACCTGGAAGCAATTCGAATCTTCAGTGACGATCAGAAACTCCGCAATGCTCGTTAATAATTCGTCGGTATAAATCCTTTAAAGAAAATATGGAACTTGATATGAAACCGTGATACAGTCAAAGAGGTATATTTAACTTTCTTTGTTCAGCAAATCCTATCTTCTCTTATCAACTCTTTGCGGAAGCGGAATTTATCACACGTGTATTCCATTTTCCGTACAGTGTTCCCTTTCCTGTCCGAAAAATCGAATTTACGAAATGGAACAATCTCGATAAAAACGCGGGTGCTGCCGATCCCCGATACCGGTTTGAAATTCGAACCACTTGGGAGAACCGTGGTGAATTACAAGAGACTGTATCGTTTAATTACCATGTCCGTAACTCTCTACACACGTTCAGTCTAACGAGCCCGTAGCGTGTACCGTGCGAGCGAGCGTTCTACGTAGCCAGAAAAGCTCGGAGCGTATTGCGCGCTTCGACTCTCTGTGCGACTTAAAGCTCGACCTGTAATTACACGTCCGCGGTTACGTGGCTAACACCGATAAATGAGTAATACCACCTGCGAATGTCATCGAGTTGAGTAGACCCTTGTCGAACATAGTGAGCCCCAGGTCGCATTCGGCCGCTGGCAAAACGTACGACATCGCCGACGACGAGAAGATGCTGGAGAAACTGGCCGGCAGCACAGCCAGAAGCAACAAATAGTTGAACTTTCCATAACCTGGACAATTTTACGTTCCAATACGAATCAGTGATATATCAACCTTTTCAAACTCTGTTCCTCGGTGAAACATTTCATCTCTATTTAAAGACTAAAGCGTGTAGATGAAATCATTTCGGAACGTTTATCAAATTTTTTTGTAGAAACCCTCCAGCTTAAAACGTGAGTGATTTTTTACGACCTCTTCGAATCGTGGAATTGTTGTTGTGCATGGACATAATAGAATACAAATGGCTTTGAGGAGATAAGAAAGGATTAAACGGATACGTCTGGGTCTTCGATGCAGTCGACGATAGGCTGCTATTTTTAATCTGATAATTTATGTAAATCGCTTACCGGAATTTGTAATTGCCCGTTCGAAATCTACAGGACCAGTCTCCTCAGACTCTGCGTCTTCACCTGCGATCGAACATTTCAATACTTTCAATACTTCCGTGCGTTACACCATAATTGATTAAATTCACAAACGGTAGAATGAATAATTTTAGGAAAAGAGTAACATACTCTGCAAACGATTGTAGCTGAACAACGTTAGGAAATCGAAGATTCGTTTGAACACCATCGTTTATCTATTAACTGTTTCAAGGAGGTATCTCGTTTCACTGTTTAGTCTTTACGGCATTTATTTAAACTATTTAAAAGTTATGTAACAAGTATGTGAAATGACGGCGTGCGCTGCCTAACTGAAGAATTTGCAAATTCAAGGATTCTGGGTTCAACATACCTGTTTATATACATTGACGATTATGGCTGTTTGAAATTTCTCGCGTCGTAAATACGAAAACAAGTTGGGAAACGGAACTCGATTTTAATTAGAATTAAAATAAATTGCCGAAACGAATTGTCGTACGCTTTTGTTTGATAAATATTCATTTTTACGTATTACGCGTAACGTTTTCCGCTGCCCTGAATTTCACGTTATAAGCGAGAACCGTATACACTGTACGTATGCACATCCTTCGCCGCGCTAAGTAGAGCTTAACAATTTCGATGAAATAGATACGTCCTTATGTAAATTACATAAATAACACTGTTAATTAATTGCCTTTGGTTAGAGTACACGTTTGTAACGAGCGTGCCATTCGAGGAACTTTATAGCGAATTATTTAAAGCTCAATTTGTCTTTTACTACTTGCAATCTCTGAAGAATAACGAACCTATGCATTTAATCATAGACATAATTTTAGATCTCGAAAAAAGGAACACAATGAAGAAGATCACAACAAAGGATTGTACGTTTAATTTGTCCATTGTCCATCTTAATTTCATAATTCAGGCTAATCAAAGTTGAACAGATCTATTTTCTGGATCCATCGATCGGCACATGGAGTTACATTGATAGATTAGCTTGATGCTAATCAATAGGGAAAATTCCTTCTGGCGGTGCAGCGAGGGGAGGAATCGTGTTCGACCAGCGACGGAGATAAATATTAATAAAGCCATTATCCTTCTAACACGCGCCCCGTTACATCTATCATACCCGCGAATATAATCAATGTATCGCACTTTTTATGTTTCGATGTCGTAATTGTGGCTATTGCGATTTAATTTTCCTAGGTAACTACCCAAAGAAACTTAATCATTCTTTACTAACGAATGTTTGTTAAAGTGTAAAGTAAATGAATAATTTCGGACACATTTCTCTCGAATTACAATTTAACGCGACAAATAGAATATATTTTAACACGGTCATTTTCAAACAACGTAAATGAAATGTCTGTACGTGAAGAACTTGGACAACAGTGTCTTGAAGTATTCCTGCCGCTCGTAAATGCAAGCGTTATCAATACTTAATGCATACCATTTGGACTTTAATATATTGTACAAACATTTCCACAGAATTCAAGCATTAAAATTTCTATGATAGAGATCTTCATATTTCTATCATTGGCATAGACATTGCCTTGAATTACTCTAGTATTGCATTATTTGAATCAACCAACGATTCTTGAATGAAACTTTTTACGATATACGCTGAAATTATATTTATCGATAATACTTTATATAAGTTTCACACAACTTAAGAGTTTTAATCCCTTTAATCCCTTTTCGAATTATGAAACGTGAAAGCTGAAATTTTACGTGACTTTTGAAAGAATCCGTGCGACGCGTGGTGCGTGATCTGCTCGTTTTTCGAGTCACTTCATGACGGTCGTGATAAACGGAAGCGAAAACAATTAAACGGCTTTAATTCCTTATAAAACTTATCTGTAATAGCAGCAACTTACATACACTTCCATATCTTCAATGTTACATGGTATTATTATTTATCTACCGGAATCACTTCACATACTTCAACCTTACTGCATAAGAGAACTTCGAATAAATCAGTTAAACAATTTCAATTATTCGCCGTTAATCAATGCCGGAAGAATTTAAGGATAACAAATTTGATCACAGTATTCGTTAAGAAGACAAAGTTATAACAGCAGTATACTTACTTCTATACTTCACCGACGAATTCATTAAATATCCCCTTGTGTATCCTCGTGGGTTCGGTGATTCGATGACAATTAATCGACGAAACTCACGGGCGGACGATTGCAAACACTGTCACGGTAAAAAATCGACGGTACAATTTAAGGGAGACGGAAAACGAACATATAAATGCGATAATGTGATATAATGTGATAAAAACGAAAAGCGCGCGCTGTCGACGGCCACTGTGAAATTATGAAAGCGGAGCGTAGTTTCAGCTGCATGCACCGTACGTGCCTGCCGCGAAACTACAATTCGTATTTAAAATCAGGCGAATGCGAGACCCACCTGGAACGTGTACGTAAATCGTTGGTCCTGGTGGGGCGAAACAGGTTGCCCCTCATGCAAATCGCGTTCGTGTGATAGGCGATGAAAAGAAACGGAAAAAAGTCACACCACCACCCGCGCCGTGATGCCTGATCACCATCATCGCACTTTGTCTCGCTGGGAACACATGGAGAACAAGAACCTCCGCGGCTAACTGATCTTTTATTTATGATCTACCATTCCCCGATTAGATCACAGTCATAGGAGGCAAAGTGACACAGTTCACTAATCATGTTCCTTAATTGATAAAATACGATTAATTACAACTCTATTTAATCGTATTCAGTTCCGTAGTAAAACGCTTTATAATTTGATAAGAAGTAAACAATCCGATTTGTACATTTTATTCTTGATTAAACGTGTTTAATTATTAAATCGTCGGATCTAGATAATCAAGATTGTACCCGAAAATGTCGCGTGCGTTTACTCTCTAATCGCTCGCAAACATTTGATAAGTTTCCCAAATTTGTAAGGTATTAATAGGGTGAAGACGCATTGGCAAATTCCATTTCTTTGTTTGCCGGCGTATTCGCTGATACGATTGTAGTATCGCGCACACAGCCCTAATCCTCTGAAAATAAAAGCTATTTACAAAAGAAAATGGAAAAAGCCGAAGTGAATTATAAGACCTTGACCGATGTGAAATAAAAAGGAATCGTGATACAATTGAACAATCAATTTAATTTTTAACAATTCGATTCGTAGTGGTAAATGGAATCACCATAGTTTATGTAATACTTTATTTATCATATATTAACAAAAAAACTGTAGGATGCAGGGTATCAATGGAAGGAATGGAATTAATGTTCATGGAAGCAGTGGGAAGGAAGGGATTAATTGCCGAATCTGAAACTGCGAGTGTGAAGTCTCTGCTGCATGACCCGAGGAGGACCTGTTTTTCTCAACACGACGATCCCCACATTAACAGAAAAGGATTATGGAATGTGCATG
>SHCU01000621.1:47769-58900 GCA_004307685.1 Ceratina australensis | reverse complement strand
TATTAACCCTTTGCACTCGAGAGTACACTTATTTTATGAAGTAAAATATATATCAGATTAAATGAAATTTGATTACTATAAATTTCATGCACACATTAATTTGAAAATTGTTGAACACAAAAATGGACAATAAATTCATGTAATATATCATAATTATATCGATATAAAATAATTGTTATATAGGCCAGTAGATATGGGCCGAAAAAATTCTCGAGTGCAAAGGGTGAATATATTTCTCATAATATAATTCTTAAAATTATAATTCAGTTATACAAATTGAGCCACTACAGTGGCGTGTCGTTCACAGAGACGATATCCGCGAAAACCACTATACTGGTGCGTCGTGCCTAAGAGGTTAAGAGTTGAATAATAAATAAAATTTATTAAAGTTTATTTATATTGTTTTACTCCCACAACCGCTTTCAAAACAATAGCCGGTCAGATGAGGTAAATTTTGAGAAAAGTTGCCGGTCAGCAATGTGCTAAGAATTTTCCGAAGTTTAGTTTGATACACATTATTACGACCCATTAGCTGATGCTTTCTGATCTCTCATAACGGGAAGTATACGTGACTCGTTTAGTTTCACGAAATTTCGATAATAAATCGCAACATAACATACGATGCTATAAATCCTCCTGTTATACGTTCATTGTCAAACACATTCGTTCGCAAAGTTTGCTCGTGCTTCCGCGCTGGTATAAAGATCACGCGTGAAACTTTCATTCATCGTCTGTTGACGACGCGACGATACAAAGGATAGTTACCCTTGAGCGCATCATTCACGACGTTTTGATGGATGCTCCTGAAACATATTTATGGTGCCGCGAGGTGATGTCGTTCCTTGATCGATCGTCTTATTATCCGCTCCATCTTTGCTGATTAACTTTCAACGTGTTATTACAAAAAATCGTCAAGATTAAAAATGTGGTAATTAACGAGGAAAAAGGCAGAAATTATTACGACACGTGCTTGCTGGAAATTGAACAACAATTTTCACCTATGTAACATTTCGGATTCATGACATGAAATTCTGTAGATTTACATCAAGTCATATTATGAAGGACTTAGAAATATATGCGGTTATATTGTATCTAAAATTTATTTACTAGATAAAATTACTATTAGTGGAAGACTAAAAATAGATAAATAAGAAATTGAACATTAAGTACAGGCTTTGTTATCACACGGAATACTTCACTCTTCTATAGACGCCGCGCGCCACCCCTAACGTTGGGAACGCACTTAAACGCGTTCTCGCATGCTTCTCTGCCATTACATGGTAAACGCTGGCATAATTACTGAAACCGTAATTCTTAAAACAGTCTCGCACACGGCATATAAGCATGGATAATAATAACTTTCAGTGAGTATCATTATCTATTAATAATATTTAATATTCCAATTTTCTCCTTAATCATCTACGTGGTCATTAACATGTGCCAACATTAAATCACGGCTATGCCTCTAGTTGGCCGGATCGTACGAGCAAATTGCTGTAACATACACGAGATCTAAGGCGATCCGGACTGCTGGCTTAATGAACAGTGAAACGCGACGCTTGCCGGTAATGAAATCAATGTGCGCTCGTAAGTATTTAATAAAAATCACACGGGCCATTTGTCTGATTTAACAGCACATTGATTTTCCCACGTGACACACCGCTGCCATTACAATAACAAATGTTAATTGCTGTTTTTACTCGCCGGCTGCGCATTAATCTCTACGTAGTAATATACGTACAGTTTCGATCAATGGCCCTGGCCTCGTTATTAATTCTGTTAATTTGCTCTGCGGGGACAAGACACGAAGATAGTGATAAATATACAAATTAAAAAAAAATATTTACATGTATCCAATGCTGTGTGCCAATAGTGGAAAATTAGAATTTCACTTGCACGAGGACCCAGCCTCAGTATTCCTGTTTTATTCCCATCGTTTTCCCTAACGAGATATTGATACAGCCAGCGAAGAGAGTAACTTCCATCCCCGTCCTCCCTTTCGCCCCATGCCCAACCCTCTCTCGCTCTATCCTTCTGTCCGTCTCCGTCGACCTCTGGTATAGACTCGTCCGCAGTCAGTCGTCGTTAGGCGGCAGGATGGGCTCGATAAATCCACGTTAGTATGTGCAGAGGGTTGCGAGCGTAGCCTGTGTAACCACCCTTCTTGTTCTCGAGCATCGTCCATAACATCGTTCCGGAGTTCCACGACGCCGGCGTACGACTCGGAAATTTATTATCGAGATGCGAGAAAAAGGTGAACGCACACGGGAGAGACGGGTCCTGGCGCAGGGTCCCGTGTCCTCGAGCTTTCAGTTTGACTCTTTTCTTTATGGAACGAAACAGCCACTGGTTTCAGATTAAGCCACGCCAATTCATTCGAACAGAAAACTTTTTGAAGTACATCAAGAAAAATTAATATAATGTGACACGCGTGTACGTGCGCTCAAGTGCCCAAAATGATCCACGAAGCATTCGCTGTATAAGATTTGAAATTATTTTCACGCGCACGAATTTTGATATTTCGAATAAAAATGCATGCGTTTGACGTGTACTATTTTTTTAAAATATTGTACGAGCATCTTGGCTAAACGAAAGGTATCTCAACCAAATGACCGAGATAGAAGTATAGTGAAGATCATTCTCTTTGTCACTCCGTCCCTTCTCTCCTGCTACCATGCGCTACATCTTTATTGTAGACAATGGCCATGTGAATGAATGAATGATATTGTAGAATGAACCGATGACACTCTCTTTCGATCTGCTCGTTGTCGTCCCGTGTCGTCAGTCGCAGCCAACAAAGTTCTGCACAGGCCAGGCTTTCGGGCCGAGACCCCAACTATTCGGGCCAACGGGGTTTTGCGATAACGCGAACATGATACAAGCCAGCCAATAACATGGTAGCAGAAGAGGTGAAACAGAATGAGAACTGTGTCCTTGACTGGCCAACTTGTCGGGAACGGACAGTATTTCACATTTACTTCACGCTGAGAACAAAGGCGCGGGCACTGTTATATTCTTTCTGCTTTTATATTTTTGCCTGGTGAAGGGTTGTACCTTCGGTGTTAATATATCTTCGGAGGTAATACTATATCCTTCGTAGGTGCGTAGAACTTGAAGGCAGTAGCTGTAGGTAGTGAAGATACCTTCTGTACGGTATTAACATTCCTGCCTTTCCATCAATCGAAATGAAAGTACCAAAGCAACATATCTATATTCTTTATAACAGAGGACACTGCAGTATCTATTCGAACTGGTTGATATTTAAAATTCATATGAAATGCAAATTTAAATTATTGAAATCTGTAATATCACAAATTTGAATCTGTAACATCAGACGTACATTAAAAATATTTCATCCCATCTTGCATATGTATATATTTATACAACATACATGCTGTTATTATAAAATGTGAAGAATGAAGTGAAGTTGAAATATTATTTACTATTCTGTTATTCCCTTTAATTCCTTTTGCAAACTAACCCGTTTCAATCGTGCAACGATGATGTTGCACTCGGAACACGCTTGCGACATATCCGAAGATGGACAAGACATATTATTTCTCCCAGGCAGAGGACCGTTTCAAAAAGTTTACGATGCCATGCGTATGTTCCTATTGGCATCTCGCAAGAACCCAGCAGCGCATAAATTCCTGCGTAGCAGTGCTTCGATCGTTCACGAGAAGCGTCGTCACTGGCGAAGTTACGCTCACGTCATTCACCCCTTTAGTATATTCAGGTCTAGACCAGTCTAATTCAGCGAATCCTAATACAAAAACGAGATCATCAAGTTCAATTAAAACTCTATTAAAAATTTCTTATCACATCGCAACCGACAATGTCGCGGTACAAGTAATAATTTTCAAATGCATTTCACATAATGATAAATCGTTTCGTGAAAGTTTCTGATAACTGTCCACGCATCCGGTCCACTTGCTCGACGCGTTATGCCCCAGATCGTTGTTGCAGGCATTGCTGGGATTTCTTGATGATTTTCGTGATATCCTGCGTATTATTGGTTATTCCCTACGTGGCCACATTCGAAATGGGACATAGGTGGCGGATATGGAACATCAGCAAGAATTTCTTACTGCTGATCTGCTGCGGGGACATTCTTGTCAACTTACTAACTGGGCAAGTACAATCCAATTAATATTCATATCCAAATCCATGTAATCGATATTATCTCACAGTGTAACCCGAAATTCGGTTTATATTATAATTTAAATTGCAGTGAGGAGAAATTGGGCTGTTCGCTAATAATAGTCATTTACTTCGTATTTATTACTTAGGTATTTTGACAAGGAACTACACGCGGTAGTGTTGGAACCAAAAAGTATAATAAACCGGTACATGAAGTCCAGCACTTTTCTCCCAGACCTATTTGGCTCCTTCCCCACGGACCTATTTTTCATCGGCACATTCGGCAAGTATACAGTGTTGCGCAAGACAGTATCCCTCCTGTGTCTCCTGCGCGTGTTCTCTCTAAACTCCTATATCAACAAATTAGCCTTCGCTTACGACATCCCACTAGCCTTGCAAGAGTTTTGTTTAATACTATTGTGCATGGTGTTGCTACTGCATTGGCAAGCTTGCCTCCACTGGCTGGTACCAATAGCAACGATATCCTGGAGATCGCCCCAGCGTCCCAGTAACAAGTCTTGGATACACGAGCACAACCTATGGGAAGGGCCTAAAGAGAAACAGTACTTGTACAGTCTTCTCAGAGCTATATCGACCTTTATGAGGGCCAATCTGTTGGAAACGGATCAACGCAACGTGGGTGACATATACCTGATCATTTTGTTGCAACTACTCGGTATCGTCGCCCCGTGGTTCCTCCTTACCCGAGTGATGCAATTCTTCAAAGGTGTAAACAGTTCGCGACTCAGGTACCAAAGCACGGTGGCTCAACTGAGACAATACATGAGACACAAGCAGTTACCGTATCCCACGCAGAGAAGGATCATCCAATACTACGAGTTCCGTTTTCAACACAGATTCTTCCGAGAATCAGAGATCATTCACACGTTATCCTCGCAAATGCGTCACGAGATCAGTATGCACTCGTGTCGTAAATTGGTCGAGAACGTGACGTTCTTCAACAATTTGCCATTGTCGCTGTTAGGCCGAATCGTCGCGTTGTTGAAATCGGAAATTTTTTTAACGAACGACGTGATCGTCAGGGCGAATCAACCGGGTGACTGCATGTACTTTATCGCTACCGGCACCGTGGCGATTTACACGACTTCCGGCAAGGAGGTCTGCCATTTGGAAGACGGCGCGCACTTTGGGGAGGTCGCGCTCGTTATGCCGAACGAGTTGAGAGTGGCCAGCGTCGTCGCCGTTGAGGTGTGCGAGCTGTATCGGCTGAATCGAGCCGACTTCGCGCGGACGATACACCCGTATCCGATGCTGTGGGAGAGAATCAAGAAGATCGCGATCGAGAGACACGAGAAGACGATGATACTCAACGAACAATGAATTCTCGTTCAGTTTTACGCGTTGTTCATGACTTAGCATTATAAGTTCATAAACATGTCATTTCTTAATATAATAAATATGAATTAAACAACTGAGCGCATGACTTATGCCCATGTCACACTTATTAAAAATCTCATTCACATTCGCCTTCCTGCATATAGCATGCACGTAATTAAGATTACAATTCCAATTGCTCTAAACCAGCCCGATGATACTCAACAAACAATAAAATTTCTTTCAGTTTTATGCGTTGTACATAACTTAGTATTATAAGTTCACAAACATGTAATTTCTTAATAAAATAAATATGAATTAAACAACTGAGCGCATGACTTATGCCCATGTCACACTTATTAAAAATCTCATTCACATTCGCCTTCCTGCATATAGCATGCACGTAATTAAGATTACAATTCCAATTGCTCTAAACCAGCCCGATGATACTCAACAAACAATAAAATTTCTTTCAGCTTTATGCGTTGTACATAACTTAGTATTATAAGTTCACAAACATGTAATTTCTTAATAAAATAAATATGAATTAAACAACTGAGCGCATGACTTATGCCTATGTCACACTTATTAATAATCTCATTCACATTCGTAGGCCTTCCTGTATACAGCATGCACATAATTAAAATTCCAATTCCAATTGCTCTAAACGAGCCCGATGATACTCAACGAACAATAAATTTTCTTTCAGTTTCACGCGAAAATCGTTGTTAATAACTTAGTATTATAAGTTCACAAACATGTAATTTCTTAATATAATAAATATGAATTAAACAACTGAGCGCATGACTTATGCCCATGTCACGCTTACTAAAAATCCCATTCACATTCGTAGGCCTTCCTGTACAGCATAATTAAAATTACAATTCCAAATGCTCTAAACGAGAGAGCCATCGCTATTCAGTACGACTGTTTCTCTCAGGACCAGCGAACGTAATTAACATAAGCTCGAACAATGTCGCTGAATAAACTATATACCTATAGAAACATCATAGAAACACGTCTCGATCTTTATCCGCGAATGCACAGGCGAACACGTTAGATAAATGGCATCTTTTCATATGCGTAAACGTCTAATGTATTACGAGCCGATATATTGTTACCATAATACCAGGCTGAAGCGGCTGTGGGAAGAATCTCAGTTAGATCATCGAGTCCGGTGAATCGCTAATGAACCGGCGAGCATAATAGCCGGGAAATTGTTAAAGCCGTATCACGTCTCGAGTATCTGATAACTGTTTCTACCAGGGTTGGTATTAGCGCGGGAGATTTATTGGCGCAATTGCAAACGATTTTTGTCAGCGCTAACACTGGGCTGTACACGCGCGCGCGCACGGTCTGAACGAGGAGGAACGGGGGGATGCTGGAAGCGACAAGACTGTAATTTCCAGCGTGAACACAGGGCCCGTTACAACAAATGAACGTAGGAAGAAAAACCGCGTCGAAAGCGTCAATTTAGTCGTCCAATCTCAATCCCGGTAGATAAACCGTTATCAAACCGAAATCGGCTATTCGATCGTATTTACGACTGTACCCCCGATGGCAAAAATACACGAACGATTAAAAAGATATAGAAATCTGTTATCTTCGATACGCCTCCGATCCGGCTGGTACGCGATACTTTTATTTAACATTTTGACAAGGCTCGTTAGAGCCGGCTAGATCCGATCGCGTCGTTATCCAACGATATAAGCCCCTCGTTTGATTGTCTCTCCGCTTCTACTCTTCGTATATCACATTAAGAATGCACGGACGCGCCACGGGAACAGATCTGATTTACTTCACGATGGCTGGCTTATCCGGCGGAGATTCGCGTGTCGAGTTATCCCAGGCGACCGGTTTCAGCTATCTACATGCCGCGATCCAACGATACCCGGAGACCCATTATTAATGAATACGGTTTTCACCGGGAATTCGTCGTTTTGTTCGGCCGCGTAACGAGATTTCGTGCGCGGCCTGTCCGTCGCCGAGAATCACGCTGCTCGCGAGCGAACCACCTTAAACGTTAGAGAGGCCCGTGAGCGTTAAATCATCGACGGTCGCACAGACGCCGCCGACCGAACCTTTTAATTGGTAATTTATTGCGCACCGCGATACCGTGCAGGTATGCGAAAATCGTCGCTTCCGACGATCTTATCGATACCAGTTATTCAGATTTCTTTTTTATAGTTAAAATTGTTGGATTCCGGGCGAAAGGAATTAAGCGCAACACTTATTTAAGGAGCTACTTTATTCCGAGACGGTGAGATCTGCGTTTCGGTACTGACTGCCGAATTCTGGACGCTCGTGGCAGAGGCATCGGTTATACAGTCATCAATAATTAATTAATGAAGCCTCAAACGCAATTTTTGTACTCTTTCTCTTCGTTTTATTTTGACCTCCAGAATACGTCCCTAAAATATTGCCAAGTAGTAGGTTTACACGTTGTATATCGTAGGATAAGGGGTGACTGACTAAGGGTACAGAGGTCAGTGGATGAGTAAAGGGACGAAAGACAGGATCGGTAACCGGGTACAAATGGCTAGATGAGTTGGGATTTGTTACGACTAGGATGTTTGCGACGGGACGAGTCTTACGGCGTGTATCGGAGATAGCTTGGTTATACAACAAAATAATTTAAATAATAGTCGAGATTTATCCGATAGGGGGGAACGCGAATGGCGAATGGTTGAACAAAGCGGAGCTGCCACTGTGACATTGAAACGGTGGCATCGATGGCGCCGGGAGGGCCGCCCACGCTGGCAAAACAATGGTTTGTGCGCATCGACGCATGGGCAGAGCGGCGCGCGACACGATGACAATGAAACGCTTAGGAGGGCTGGCCATTGTAATAGGTTGACGATGCGCCTGCTTGGTAGCCCTCAGCGCCGTGCGCGCACCGCGTGTCCCTCCCTACTGGGGTACCTCCTCGCGAAATCCACGAGAGCGGTAAGAGGGACGTGGCCGGCGAGCAAACGAGCAACCGTGAGCCGGTACGTTGGTGGGAGCCTGATAGTACGTGACAGGATGACAAAGAGGAACGGAGACTATTGATATGAACTGGCCATTGATACAACGTGATTAGGGGATGCGGATATCTTTTCGCAGGGAACGACGAGATGAAATATAAAATAACGAACGAGTCTGTGTGGAGTAAGAGGAAAATGGAAATGTATGAAGCGAGAGGAAGAAGGATCTGCAGCTACGGTTGTATGGCCACACCCCGCGAGGCCAGCCAACAGGCTTTCTGCCGTGCGACTGACGACCCACCTGACCTCACAATGGCTGTTGGCAAGCTACAAATGCGTTGTTCCCTCCAGTTCACGTGGAAGTGAGAATAGACGTTTCTCCGAATGGATAGATCCACCGGCCCGAGATAAGTGAGGTTGTGTGAAAGGATGCACCGAGAGGGATGGTATGCCAGAGCCACTGGATTAAAACAAAGTAGGATACTTCGAGCTGCGTCATTTTAGGTTTTTTTAAGTTAAATGAAGAACCGTAGATTGAACTCAATTTTTGGTGTTTCTTCCTCAGCCCATCATAAAGATAACAACACAGGTATGCAGATACCTCTATGCAAATACCTGCTATTTAAACCTAAACTTACGTTAAGAAACGTTACGTTACCGTAAGAAATCCAGGAATTTCCACTTTGAGCTTTGATCCAGGAAAATCCAATTTGAGCTACTTCATTTTAGGTGTTTTTAAGTTAAATGAAGAACCCTAGATTGAACTCAATTTTTGGTGCTTCTTGCTCAGCCCATCATAAAGATAACAACACAGGTATGCAGATACCTCTATGCGAATACATGCTATTTAAACCTAAACTTACGTTAAGCCGTAAGAAATTCAGGAGTTTCCACTTTGAGCTTTGATCCAGGAAAATCCATTTTAAGCTGCTCCATTTTAGGTTTTTTTAAGTTACATGAAAAACCCTAGATTGAACTCAATTTTTGGTGTTTCTCCCTCAGCCCATCATAAAGATAACAACACAGGTATGCAGATATGCGAATACCTGCTATTTAAACCTAAACTTACGTTAACCCGTAAGAAATCCAGGAACGCAAGCCTCCTTTAGTTATCACCGCAGTTAAAAAGCGAGGTAAACGGGAGAAGAATGGAGCGAGCCGGGGCAGGTCGGCGTTCCTCAGATCTCCGAAAGTCTCGGCGCAGCTTCCTCATAGACGGGCGAACGCGGGGCACACCTATAGTAACAAAACCCGGCGACGGCGACCCTAGCTACCTACCTACCTTCTCCTCCACGTTGGGTCGATACTCTGCGGGCCACCACCCTCTGCCAACCTGCTCCGCGCTCTCTTGCCTCGTGCACCCTTGCTCGGTCTCTCTCGTCTCATCGCGGTAACCGTTTCTCCGTCTTCCATCCGTCTCCCATTACCACCCCTTCCCCGTTGGCTGCTCCCGCGTACCCATCTTCGCCTACCATCGTGGCATTCCGCGTTCTCTCTCCACCCTACCCGCTCGCCGCTCCCCCTACCCCGTCGCTCCTTTTCTTGTGCCTCTTCGTCTAATCATCCAACGTCTCTCGGCCTTCTCGCTTCCTCGACCAACTCTCCTACTCTCTCCCGTCCATCTAGTTACAGGCCTGGTCCATAGGTGTACCGGTTGATTGATCGTTTATCGATACGCGAAGAGAGAGAGAGAGACGCGACCAGAGTTGCGGCTACGTCCTGCACCCTTTCAAGCATACGCATTACACATTTATAAGGGCGTTAAACACGAGCCACATCGACGGCACAGAGTGCTATACGACACGTATACACCCACACACATCGATATATTCTCCTCCCTCTACCGTGTGTACCAGCGTCAGCCTCTTCTTCCTCCGGTACACCGTCCACCCAACCCCATCCCGCTACGTGTTCCTTCCCTTTCCCACCCTTTTGATACCGACCGTCCGTCTAGCTAACGGAGCCCCCTGGATTGGTTTTCTATAGGAAAGGCCATGCTCGATTGGTGTCGGTGTGTTTGTAAGCGCGCCGCGCCGGGCAACATCAATGTTTCGAGTCGGGCTCGTCCGCCCCCATTATTTCACCCCCGGAACCACTACCAACCCCGACTACTTGCCGCTGCCCCTCGCGTACCTCGTTCTCTCTCTCCCTATCTTCATCTCGCTCCTACCGTGCATCTATACTGCCCTCTCCGTCCCTCTACTCTTCCCCGTTCTTCCATTATTTCTCCCGCTCTCACTCGACTACATCCTCTGTCTGGCTTTTTCCCGTTACGCCGTACCGCTCTACTACCCCGTTTCTCTGTCGCTCCTGCTGTATAGCTGTGTTACACACGTTAACTTCCTACCACGCAGACAACCGGTGTTGTACAAGCGATACTTATCGATATGGGCTTCCGTTTATCGTTGACTACATACGTAACTTAACCGGCGCACCGGCCCCGTGCACTTCCGAAACTACTGTATCAATTTTTAACTGCGCCCCGGATTTATCGGAGCTTATATTCCGTTTGCGCCGCCGTCTATTGGATCGGTGATATTTCAACCTCGATTTCTACCTTTTCACTGGCTCGTTACTCTTTTTCCCTACGGTCAGTACGTACGTAGAGTAAATTGACAAGATCCGCCCGGTAATAGCCCACAATTTTCTGAACAAATACCACCGAGCCCGATGATTTAATCCGTATCAAT
>SHCU01000621.1:23381-37462 GCA_004307685.1 Ceratina australensis | reverse complement strand
CATAAATAGTGATATAAGCAAGTGATATGAGAAGTAGTAGCTGCTAGAGACTTTCGATATACTTGAATTAGTCTTTAAGTAAAAATCATATGAAATTAAATGGCAACTTATGGTGTCATCCTGAATTTTGGTGTTACTTTAAAATATGAGCATTCAATGCGTCAAATAGTGATATAAGCAAATGTTAAAACTTACTAGACAAGTTATTAGAGATTTTCGATATACTTGAACATTATTCTTTAAGTTAAAGTTGTATGAAATTAAATAGCAACCCATGGGGTCAACCTGAATTATAGTGACAGTTTAAATATGAGCAGATCATAAATAGTGATAAAATAGAATGCCACAATAACAACTACTAGTTACTAGGGACTTTTAATACACTTGAAAATTATTCTCCAAGTAAAAGTCAGTACACACAATTAAATGACAAGCCGCGGTGTCAAGCTTCGCTCAACATCTCCATTCCCCGAGGCATGAAATTACGCGCATAATACAAAAGACATCCATCAGATAGTAGTACGGAATACAATTAGTCACCGGCAATTACGCGACACGCTCGCACAATAACTGACTGTTCCTCGTACGTACACGCAGGAATTCCGTTTCACAACAGTCCCCATAGTTAAACGGTATTGCGACACATCCTCGTTTGAAGTATTCATCGTGATATTAATTTATCGCGAGGATCAACCACCGTCCACCGAAAGCAGAACGAGTAGCAGCAGCCATCCGCGGGTCGGTGTCGCAACGGTGAAGATGAATGTCTCTCGCGGGCAGATACAAACGCGAGCCACTTCGAGATAGCATTGTGCGATGTATAATAAGAAGTTTGACACCAAAGGAAATCGCGTGGACTCGCGCTTTATAACGTTGTCCACGATGCCTGTTATTTGTTTACGAAACGTATTTTTCGCACTTGAATAATCGTACGCATCCTGACATTCGATCCTTACGCGTCATCCATTTCCTGTCGACTCAATTACCCGGATAAATTAGTACAAAGCGTAGAAATAGAACTCAATGCATTTAACGTTAACTTTTTTATAATTCCTATCCATTCCATATTTTAATACTAAACCTACCTAAATGACCCCTCTTAAATTCTTCTATAGAAAATGAAAGTGAAACAAAAATGGGTTTATTATATTGTTGAAATTGTAACTATAATTCAAACTGGTGCTAAACTAACGTTGAATAGTGTTCAATTGCAGAAAATATTAGTATAGTATATTAGTGTGCTAAACCTGTTGGTAGGTTTAGTGTTAATAAATTCATAATATCTGAAGTCACGAGCAACTTTTCTATGAAGAGTTAGAATCGTTGAATTTGTGTTAGTTGTTTAAAAAACGTATTCCTTTGGAAGCTGTTATCATCATTCTTATAATTATAAAATGATGGATATTGTTTGCGTAAGCTGTAAATACCAACTGCTAGAATAATTATATGTTTTTCCATGCAAAAACTATTATTGGACTCGACTCTGTCATTCGGTTGATTGATCACTACGAACGAAATGCAGAAGCACGTTCGAAGCATCGTTAATGGCCCTGTGAAAAGTAGCTTCGGTAAATATCGTTCTATTTTGCTTGATGTTGTAATTACACGATCTTAACTAGAAGGTAACTCGTGAGAATGGAATTTTAACTATATTTTTATTAACTCGTACCGTGATTTAATGTGCGTTTTCGTTCCCATGATGATTTCGTGCTGAAAACCGGACATTTATTACGAACAATTTTCCTTTACGAGGCATACGTCGAGTGAATAGCCCAAATGATAAGCAGAATAAAATAACATGTAAAATTATGATTTATAGCAGGTTATTCATTCGCTGTAAGCCAGAAGCCTTTTACATTTCCAAGTATGTATATCAATATAAGTAACAGTCATCTAGTAATTTATGTCAACCAATGAATAAGAATTTTTAATATAATTCTTTTCAATTCTAATGCATATATTTCATTTTTTTACATAACTATGTAATTTTTATTCTTCTATATATATATTATATTATTCTTCTATAATTTTTATTCTTTTGCTCTTCCCTTACAAAAGCAACTTACGTGATCCTTTCTACCATTAGATCACTATTTCCTTATAATACCGGCAACATCAGTTTAACACCGAGAACACACGCATGATATCACCCTGTACGAGACACCGCTAATGGACCCATTATCTCGGAACTAACGAACTAACCCTAACAATTTATCTCGAGAGCAGCAGGTATCCCTCTCCTCCCCTAGAGATTCTAACAGTACCGATCCGAGCAGCCGACGGTACCGATAACGGCGAGCTGTCCGAGCGAAGATCCACAGGGATCATTACTTCGAACTTCTATTCCACGATAAAAGAATAACGTCGAAAGAGATCTTAATTAACGTGACGCAACGACTCGGAGATCTCCGGTTACTGTTTCACCGCCGCGGCTAGCGGAATTTCGAAATTGGGCTACCTTAATTGGCGACGCCGGCCGAGGGGGTTGGGCCGCTTTGTCAACCGTTTCCGTATTCACGTGATCGGGGCGTGAATTCCGCGTATTTAAGTGTCCGCTACAGCGTGCCGGCTCTCTCCCGCTGCCCCGGGTAATGATCCCTTTGTCCGGCCCCGAGTGAACGCGACTTTAAGTGAAAACGTCCATTCAGCGAACGACAACGACGCTTTGCACCCTGAATATATTGCACCGATTGCGAGGGGAAGATAAGTACCGGAGACTGAGAGGTACGACGTAGCTTCTCTTACAGCCTTCGACGAACTAAAGAAGGTGGAAGGTGGCGTCTCTCCCCCCCGTCCGAACCCCCCGTTCGGTTTTTGTTCTGTTCGCTCGCAGCCTTTTCTTCTTCTTGTCCCATTGCTCGCGGTTTCCTTGCAGAAAATGGGCTTAACGCTCGACTCCTGACTCAAGACGGGCGGAAACGAAAGGCAACGAGCCGCGGGGCTTATTCATCGGGCCTTCGCCGTCGCAGCGACGGAACACCGTTATAATACGATCTCGAGGCTGGATGGTAGGCGTTCAGTGGCTCACGACACGGGATAAAAGCCGATTATATTATTGTCCCGCCTGCCGTGAGATCGCGCCTCGATCCCGGCCCGCGTTACGCGGAACTGAACGCGAAGAATGCGTATTATGGATGGAAAAAATAAGTTCGGTTCTTGAATCGCGGTATCTTCAATTTGTTGCGTACGATTTCGCGAGCGGTTACACATGTTGCATTCACGGATACGCTTTTTGTCCTCGGACGCTCCGTGGAGATGTAAAAGGTCCTTGTTACATTCCTGCTGCTCGTTCGTTTATGTTTAAAAATAATTAAATGAACGTGCTTTCTTCTCGTTGTCGCGAGAGGAATCTCTCCTCTTCAGGAGTTGATGGCCATTCTTTGTGACATGGCAAGTATTACTTTTTTAGCCTCTTGTTTCAGGTTTGTTCTTACACTGTGCATGAATCAAATAATTTAACCCTGTCACTAGCACTGATTTTTTTTTTAAAGAATTAAATGAAGGTGCTCTCTTTTCGTTATCGTGAGAGGAATCTCTCCTCTTCAGGAGTTGCCATTCTTTGTGACATGGCAAGTATTATTTTTTTAGCCTCTTGTTTCAGGTTTTTATTTATACTGTGCATGAATAAAATCATTTAACCCTGTCACTAATACTGATTTGTTCTTTCCAATGGGACGTACATGTCCATTAATGAGTGCATCACAAGAATTCCGATTGTGTACTATGTTCCTTCTCGATGAATCGATTATTTCGTTTGAATCAGATATGAAATATACTAAAAAAGTATTCTACATTTTCTTCCATGTTATTTTAAGTAGGAATAAATTTTTATGTTACAATAGTCGATATGGTATTTTCCATCAGTCTATCAGGGTATTAAACTTTTATAGTTTCCTCATTCCTACATACCAGAACTACCAGGGATAAGATAGACCCAACTTTTTAAACGACTTCAATCTAACATCGTTATTCATGTTATCAAAGCAATATTGTGAAATGTGTTTTTTGTTTCGCTGGCGAGTAGATTCGATTTACTATCGCGCGTATCTCCGCGTATTATTCAAGCAGGAAGCCCAGCCCGGATCGATTGGACGCGTCGCGGTCCCACGGCGGCGGCGTGTCTATGAAAAAAATAATTAACACCTTCCAGCTGATAAAATGTTTAGCCCAGATTAATATTCCCTCGCCAACGCTTAATAGACTGGTCGACGCGGGCGCATCGCTGCATAAATAAAAGCCCCGTGAGTGGCTCTATTAATAAGATTCCAGAGCTTAGCGGCGAGAAGTCTTTTTGTTCGGAGCGTGGATAGAGCACACCGTGGTATTAGCTGTTCTCGAAGAACCGCGTCGATCCAGGGGCCGATCCCACTACGAGATAATCGCAAAGATTGTCTCGTAGAGTAACTCGGCAACCAGTCAACGACCGGAATCCTGTCGACGAGCTTGACCCAGCGATTCTTTCTTGTTTTTTATTTTTGTTAAGATCGAACCGGAGATTGAGGTCGGATCGATAAAGTGTTTGATCTATTTTCCGCCGAGGTTAATGAATTTACTAGACGCGCAACACTTAAGAGATAATGTCAGATCGATCCCCCCATTATTCTCAGAATTTATTACTTCAGCTTTTATGCATGACTAGGTGATTGTCGTAGGGAAACTTTTTCAAGCAGACGCGAGGTCGATGGAAGAATGGGAAGTAGAAAGGGGTTCCGAGGTGAAAGGGTCGAAGGCTTTGACCTGTTAAACCAGATATCTGTGTGATGTGATTTTCAGGGTTAAGTCCATATCGATAGACAATATATAACGAATGATTTAATGGATCTAATTTATTATTTTATAATATTTAAAAGAGTTTTTTAAATAACAATTTATTATCAATATTTAGTTACTTCAAACTAATATACATATATATATTGTGAACATAGTACACAATCGCAATTCTTGTCATCGACTCATTCACTAAAAATTTATTCCTACTTAAAATAATATGGAAGAAAATGTAGAATACTTTGTAGTATATTTCATATCTGATTCAAATGAAACAATCGATTCATCAAAAAGGAACATAGCACACAATCAGAATTCTTGTGATGCACTCATTAATGGACATGTATGTCCCATTGGAAAGAACAAATCAGTACTAGTGAGATATATATATATAGTATGCACATTTCCAGTTAGTCCTAAATACCTAGACCCTTCCTGTAAATTCATTACCAGAAACAAATCCAACCATAGCACTGTTGCATTTAATTCATACTTGGCCACATTGAAGCTGAACACAACTGGAGATCCCGGGAAAAAATGAGCTAAACCGAAGACACTTTAATCACCGGCAATAGTCAACTCGGTGAAGCAGCTACGGGAAGTGATTCGTAAATCGCGGATGATAAAGGTAAGACTCCGGGACAGAAATGATCGTTAATTCAAACGTTGAGCGTTGAGGCAGGGGCCATTATTTATGGAAGGGGCAGCATCGCGAAGGAGCTTGAGTTGCTTTTTGAAAAGCAATTTGCGGCAGCCTGCCACCACATATTTGCACGTGGTTGCCTACGGATAGGTGATATCCCTCCTGAGGTCCAGTCGTAATTGTGGAATTTTATAATAATGAATATCTATTAGCTACTATTAGTAACAACTTGTTAAAGGGTCTCAAATACCTTTATAATTCGAATAAAACAAAGACATTGATATGAAAACAATATATACTTATATCAATTTATATTACATATTTTATGAATGTATTTACCTACAGTGTTACATCAAACGGACTCATGACCATTGTCCCATTTGAGTTGGCCATAAGTAAATCTTGTCTACAATTTACACATCGATTGTTCATAAATCCGTTTATCCTTCGCACTAGAATCTAAATCATCCATAAATTAGTCGTCATCATTCTTCCATAAACTAGTCGTTCTCTCAACCACAATAGGAGCCTCGTTTCACATTAATATTAGGCGTACATTAGGTGTATATTAGGTGTAATATAATTGATAGACTTCACATTTATTTTTCAATTTAAATAAGCCTCGCTTCACATTAATATAATATTAGCTGTACTCATAACAAAACAATTTTATTAATAAAATAATTCCCCGAAAGAAAAGTCTAGAACAATAATTGATAGACATCCCTAACAATCTAATTAATAGACTTCACATTTATTTTTCAATTTAAATAAGCCTCGCTTCACATTAATATAATATTAGCTGTACTCATAACAATACAATTTTATTAATAAAATAATTCCCCGAAAGAAAAGTCTAGAACAATAATTGATAGACATCCCTAACAATCTAATTAATAGACTTCACATTTATTTTTCAATTTAAATAAGCCTCGCTTCACATATACATATTGTGTATATAACACTATGTGTTTATAACAATATATTGTGTATATGTGTCACAATATAATATTAGTTGTACTCATAACAATAAAATTTTATTAATAAAATAATTCCCCGAAAAGAAAGAATCTAGAAAAATAATTGATAGACATCCCTAACAATCTAATTAATAGACTTCACATTTATTTTTCAATTTAAATTAGCCTCGCTTCACATTAATATAATATTAGCTGTACTCATAACAATAAAATTTTATTAATAAAATAATTCCCCGAAAAGAAAGAATCTAGAAAAATAATTGATAGACATCCCTAACAATCTAATTAATAGACTTCACATTTATTTTTCAATTAAAATAAGCCTCGCTTCACATTAATATAATATTAGCTGTACTCATAACAATAAAATTTTATTAATAAAATAATTCCCCGAAAAGAAAGAATCTAGAAAAATAATTGATAGACATCCCTAACAATCTAATTAATAGACTTCACATTTATTTTTCATTTATTAAATAAGACAATGAACCTTCGCTACTTTTCAAATTTCTCTCATCGTCTTAAGGAGAAACGAGCGCTCGGTGAACGGTGATACCGATGGAAGAAAGAAGAATGGACAAAGGAATAAGAGGAGGCCCGGTCCGTCGGTACGACGACGACGCTGGTGCGTCTCTGTGCGCTAGGAATCGAGCGGCGGCGGCGGCGGCGCGGCGTCTTGGCCGGCCGGGGTCGGTGACTCGAACGGTCTCCGATCCGTCAGTCGATTACTCCGGGGATCTTACGTGAACATGGAAACAGGTTCTTGGAATCCGGTTCTCGATTCTACATACGACTCTAATCAACGCGGCTAGATTGCTGCATCGCATAGGCCGCCGCGCCGCGGTCACAACGTTTCGTTCGTTATTCCCTTCGGTGGAACGTTTGTCCATCCGGAATCGGCCGGTTCGTCTCGCTTTACACGGTAAATGATGGAAAGCGAAACTCCATGTAATCCCTGTTTTGCAACAATTCGCGCGCCGTTACGACCGGGGCCCCGATCCCATTTCGAATCGGGTTTTATCAGGCAGCTTGCGTTGAAACCCGATAAAAGGTAAAACATTATTTTCATTAATTCGAATTAATTGCCGCGGTTACGGTATATAATACGATCGTGATATAAGACGGTCGTACGTACGTATATAATACCGGTATAAAAGTTGTTGCACCGCTCGCTCTCGGGCCGAGGATCACCGGCGTCCGTGCGTCTTCCGAACCGGTCGGATTTTTTGCAACGAAACGTGAACATTGTTAAATAGCGAGGGTCGTTTCGATACAGAAGAAAGGTTTGTCGCTGTTATCGTGTAACCGAATGAACCGGACGATCCAAAATGAACCGGTCATTTCGGATCGTTTTGATGTTTACATGATACGAAGAATTCTTGTTTGAATATTAGTTTAAAATTTTAATTCTTGAAAAAATTCCTACGTAACAAAAACTTTTATATATAATTTTTCTCTGAAGCTGAATGCAATTATTTTTGCAAACGTAGCCTACCACAATTAGGATCTCTCCCAATTTCCGTGTTGCGATTGACAAACAGATAATGCCTGAAGAATGGGTGACGGAATTCATTATTTGAATCTGCGATGAAGAAATTAAATACGGCCAAGCATGATGGGTCATTTTGGACTGTTTTGATGTTTACATGATACGAAGAATTCTTGTTTAAATATTAGCTCGCTCTCGGGCCGAGGATCACCGGCGTCCGTCTTCCGAACCGGTCGGATTTTTTGCAACGAAACGTGAACATTGTTAAATAGCGAGGGACGTTTCGATACAGAAGAAAGGTTTGTCGCTGTTATCGTGTAACCGAGTGAACCGGTTGCGATTTTTCGCCGACCGTTTCGGCTACCACGGTAGCCGCCAATTATCGTTAATTGAGATCCCCGAAATTGCAACGCGACCGGTGGCTATCCACAAGCATCGGTTACGATCGAGAGATCCGACCGGTGGACCGAAGGCGAAGGCAGAAATAGCCTCGCGCTCTCCTCCTGTGTGGCATCGTAAACGCTAATTTATATCAATCATAGCCTCTGCCTACAACGTTGTCGCCACGGGAGGCTATCGCTCGTGGCGACTTTCTTTTACTACTATTTGCGAACGCACCCCATGCCTGATTATTGTGCGTGTAGTTACGAGATACGAGCTAAGGCATGGGAGGAGGAAGCTCAGAAAAATTCGCGGGTTCCTTCGTGCCTGTTAGAAGCGCGCTTCGTCGTTAGTTAGGGTTTAGAAGATTGCTTCTCGTCGTGAGGGATACTTGCTAATTGGTAATTGTCTTCTTCTTACTTGTTACGCGAAACAGGATTATACATCAGGCTCATCTTTATTAGAAATTATTTTAGTATTTATTATGCATTATTTATTTAAGAGACATTTTCAGAGCGAACATTGTTTATGAGATGGCTAGTACTGCTACATAGATACTAGTGAAGATATACTTTGCTATACCTCTATCAGGTTCTCCTTATTAAAAATTGTTTCTTGCTCATTTTATTTATTGCTCAGTTTTTATTTAATAGCAGAAGAGCAACGCTGATATCTACTACGAAATTTTGAGAGCAAGCATTGTTTATGAGATGGTTACTACTTATAGTAAGGGAGATAAGAAAGCTATGTATGTACCTTTGAAGATACACTTTGCTATATCATCCCTATCAGCTTCTCTTCATTATAAATTATTTTAGTATGTATTATACATTCTTTATTTAAAAGAAGAAGAGCAATGCTGACATCTGCTACGAAATTTTGAGAGCAAGCATTGTTTATGAGATGGTTACTACTTATATTAAGGGAAATAAGAAAGCTATGTATGTACCACTGCAGGTACACTTTGCTATATCATCCCTATCAGCTTCTCTTCATTATAAATTATTTTAGTATCTGTTAGAAATGATGAGTTACGATCCGAAATTTCCTTCAGACACTCTTTTATATCGTGAATTTCCTTACAACATTTTTTTTCAACACAACATTTTGTATCGTGTGAAGCTCATTTATTTATTACATCGTTTTGAAATCATATTATATTATGGAACACTATGAGACATAATAAACATGCATTGAAACTATTTTAACTGACGTGAGGTTTTTAACACATGAATCACGAAAAATAAGTGAGAAACGGAATAGCACCATAATTCAAATTTTACATACATTTCCAACGGTATGTATTATACATTGTTTATTTCAAAGAAGAAGAGCAATGCTGACACCTGGTACGAAATTTTGAGAGCAAACATCGCTTATTAGATGGTTACTACTTGCAGCAAGAGAGATAAGAAAGCTATGTGAAGCGAGCGAAGGTATACTTTGCTGTACCCCTGAGCGATGAATTGATACCGGTCAAAGCATAATCATTAGCTACTCGTATTTTGCGCTGCTGGATGCAGCCCCGATGCAGCGGTTTAATCGATTCTACGTCCCTGCAATGGGGATCTCGGGTGACTTGTTTAAATATGGAGAACAAGGAGGAATTACAGGAGAAGAAATATGATCGAGCGCTGTGATAAACTCTCACGGCGACTGAAGCATGCGCTTCTTCGTATACCGTCCGAGATTAACTATAGTCTTTCCCGATCAATGACCGGCTCTATGTTGAAAGTTACAAGGAATTAATGATAGAAGACGGAATTTCATTCCCCGCGCACCGAGCGCGTATTGTACCGCTGCCAGCGTGTGTACACATCGTTAGATTATCATCAATCGAAATCGCAGTCTCCAATAATAAAAGAACTTCGGTCCAGTATATAGTAGATCGCGTTGCAAATATATATTGGGTCGGCGATAAAAGAAGTAATGTGTTTTTCACATTCATGAAAAACACGATCTTCTTCTGTTCTGATGGCTCATGGTCTGGCGTCGTTACGCATCATGTACGCGTCTGAATACGTATTTTATGTTAACCAGTATTTTTAGTTTATTCAATATATAATAATTGTGTGTTTTTTTTATTATAAATATGTTTGATGAAGAATTCATGTGTATGTAAGAAAGGGAATATATTATTTGAATCCTCCGAAGGTATTCGAAATAATATCGACAGAGCACAACAATATAGTTAAAGAAAAAACTATTATTTCATTTCGTAAAATTCATTTTTTAATTGCCAATAAAAAATTGCAGCGAGCTCGTCTTGAGTTATCGGTGTCAACGAGTTGGCGCAGGCCAGAGCCCTGGCCCAAGGTTATCCACCTGCATGTTCAATCCAGCATGCGCAGGTCCACGCCCCAACACGAGCACAAGTGTCGCGATGATTGCGGCTACAAGCGCGACACTTTAAGCCGTCGCCTCGAATGAAGATATCCCGCTCCGTTAACGTCCCGGGATCTAACGTAAACAGACTGACTGTCATGATCCATCGGCGTGTCCCGGAAGTACCGGGCCGCGACGCGATATACGCGGCGGAATCGTCCGAGCGGAGAGAACTAAACCGATCAATTAAAATCACGGGACATGCCGTATTATCGGGCAGGAAAAAACCGGACGGACGGAAACAGGGACCGTGGTTCACCTGCCGGTTTCACCTGTTGTCCGCGATCTCAGGCTCATCGCGAGATTATAAAGGATTTCGTTTCGGTGGGCGCAGACGGCAAAAAGACCAATTAAATTTCGCCCGCTACGAGGATCCCTTCGGTTAAAGAAGCTACTTACTTAGGGCGTCCCCCGGGAATAATGTACTGCATTCCAAATGAGAAGATTTACACAATCCGGAGCGGCCGACCCTCGCTCGAAGCAACAAGTCTTTTTGCCGGAATCGTTCTGATGATTCTTTCCCTAGCCCCGAGCTTTTTCCCCGAGACCACAATTAGGATCTCTGCCGATTTCCGTGTTGCGATTAACAAACAGATAATGCACGAAGAATGGATGACGGAATTCATTATTGAAATCTACGATGAAGGAATTAAATACGGCCAAGCAGGATGGGTCGTTTTAGACCATTTTGATGTTTACATGATACGAAGAATTCTTGTTTGAATATTAGTTTAAAATTTTAATTCTTGAAAAAATTCCTACGTAACAAAAACTTTTATATATTATTTTTCTCTGAAGCTAAATGCAATTATTTGAGCAAACTTAGCCTACCTCAATTAGGATCTCTACCAATTTCTGTGTTGCGATTAACAAACAGATAATGCATGAAGAATGGGTGACAGAATTCATTATTTAAATCTGCGATGAAGGAATTAAATGTGACCAAGCATGATGGGTCATTTTAGACCATTTTCATGTTTACATGATACGAAGAATTCTTGTTTGAATATTAGTTTAAAATTTTAATTCTTGAAAAAATTCCTACGTAACAAAAACTGTTATATATTATTTTTCTCTGAAGCTAAATGCAATTATTTTAGCCTACGAGAAAGAGAGGTTCTTGACATTAAGCGAAGAATGTTTCATTTCAATCAACCCTCGTAATGGTATCAAGAGCGGAGAGAATATCGTGGGAGGGGGAATTTTTTAAACGGGCATTAAGGCGGTCAGCGTTGTTTCAACATCGTTACCACAAAAACAGGTTTCAGCATTCGAAAATATCCGTCGGTGCTCTTCATGGTATTACAGTCAACGCGGAATTACGCATTCAGCAAAAGGTGGATTACGATTATCGCGAGCGTAACTGCGTTCATCGTTTAGGAATGTCTGCTCCGCTTAAGGGCGGGTTCTTCTCTGCGTATGGCCAAGAAGGGGGAGAGAAGTGGATTGCAAGGTGCTTCAAGAGCATAATGTAATTATTGAGATGAGAGTTCAGACTGAAAATATATATTTTATAGCAGCGTGCATTTTTATTCATCCTTTTACGAGTAACTTAAGGTATGCCGAATTAATATTATTCCTCTTTCAGAGAAATTAATACATGCTGTCGCTTAATTCGTTGTGATGTTTTTATCATCAAGGGATAATACAAATATTAGCGACGATGATATGTCCCTGTGACAATTTTAAAAAAGTTAATGCTGCATTTTAAAAATGCAGAAGAATTTAATCTATAAATCATGAAATATTCTATTGAATATTCTATTGTCACATGCCTGTGACAATTTAAAAACAATTTTTATGCATTCTAAATAGACTTTAAAAAATGCAGAATAATTTAATCTATAAATCGTTAAATATTCTATTGAATTTCTAAATCATTTCCTCTTCGTATACAAATATTAGTGACCATAATTAGCAATGATATTATCATATGCCTGTGAATTTAAAAAAAATTTTTATGCATTTTAAAAAGACTTGAAAAAATGCAAAATAATTTAATCTATAAATCATGAACTATTCTATTGAATTTCTAAATCATTTCTTCTCCGTATCGAGCATCTAGCGTAAGTATGCTCGCGAAGGTAATGGATCACAGAATGCACGGACGGCGATGAGATGCAACCCGATCGTCGCTACGTGCCGGCAGGTGTTGCCGGTTCGGGGTAATTTCATTTGAACTTGGCTGCAATTTTGAAAGGCAAATAATCAGATTTACCCGAAGAGGAATTTTGATTATGATAATCCGTCGGACCGAGCCGGTAATCGCCTCGATTGCCGAAGAAACACGTCCGTCCGTCATTAGCGATGCGATGAGACACAGTAATCTGTGCTAAAGGTCGGGTGAGAAAAAAGAAAAGAAAACTTCACCGACGGAACGGATTCGCAATGAATTTACCTATAATGACCACGGCCGTAGGATTTGCAAATAAGAGTTGTGAATTTTAACTCCCTTTCCCCGTTCGATTGCACACACGCGTGATTTCAGTTTTATTGCAACATAATATATTGCACGCAGATGTAAATAAGGGGGCATGCGTAATAATGTCCGAAGAAAAAGTAGCACTCTTCCAGTCGCAAGTAATCATGCGTGAAACTCGAGGCACATTCTTGATTCTTTCGCTTTTTTATATCGTTTAATTATTAAGCATATTGTCAGGCACCGTAAGGAATGATGCCCGTTCACGCATTATCGATTCTTATCGAGCGCGACGTCGATTTTTATACGTCTAGTTAACGCGCGGAATTTCGCTCGTCGTCGTCGCATCGCGAGGAGTAACAGGTTTGCGCTCGTAACGAGTTTCAATATTCATGCAGGAATGATCGATTCCGTGAAATGAATTATAAATAATTGTTCGGATCGACGCCGAGATCAGGTGTCCCGTTTCTTGTGTAAGGCGATCTGACCGGCTCGTTTCCCGATTAAGCATCGCGTAACTGTTCTTGTCTCGCGTCATCCCGTCGGAGGTGTGAAACGCGATTAAAGCGGGGCCGCGGCGCTTTGCGGCTCGAATTTGGTATCAATTAACGAGATCATCCGGAGGCCGCGCGTATATGGCGAAGCTATTCGCGATCGGCGCGACTCCTATTTGGAAAAGTTAACCGGTGGACTTCCGCAGGTCGAAGCATATTTCTCATTTCAGCATATCTCTTTATTTCATAGCGGTCGCTCCGAGGGATTCAATTAATTTCTTTGCTGCCCGTCGCTCGTCTCACCGACTCCGCCCACGCTTCTTTCTTACATTCTTACTCTCTCTCCCTGGTTCCGTCCATCTCGCTCGGTTGATAACTCAAGCAGATTTTCAACAAACGAGATAAAAGGGGATCGTTAAGAATTTAAACCGGACTTATCTTCCTACCCTGAAACGTGCCTACTCCGCGGTCTACTTTCTCCGACTTGATCATCAGCCTGGTTCATTCTCGAACATCCGAAGAA
>SHCU01000621.1:8861-21758 GCA_004307685.1 Ceratina australensis | reverse complement strand
TATTAAGATTTCAATACTGCATTATTATTTTTATATTAGAATAAATTATACAACTTTGCAATAACTTTACGTGCAAGCGCGATACTTTAATCTGCTTCATTTATAATACCCAAGACGGTTGATGTCCCGCTATATGGCAGCGGAAAAGAATTCACATCCATTTGCGGCTCGCGCTTATGGCGAATACGTGGAACAAGTTAGCAACGGAACGGCAGATGAAATCAGTAGTGGCAGTCTATCGATGACACGACCCTGGGTCATGAAATGATCGAGGAAGCACGTGAAACTTGCGCAACAGGCTGATCGGTCGTTCACTCTTATACCTGTAACTAGATGGCCAATAATAAGCGTTGCAACGCGGCGTGTAAGTCGATGATGTCCAATATCGCCCGGTGCTACCGATCAGAATATCCTATAAATAATTTGTCGTTCGAAGTAATCGTATAAAATGTTTATCGTCCAACAATTTTTCGAATTTACATACAAACGCACAATAGTGCAGTTCGATATCGGATGACATAGTTAGAACGTGTCATGAAATGATCGGGGAAGCACGTGAAACTTGCGCAACAGGCTGATCGGTCGTTCACTCTTATACCTGTAACTAGATGGCCAATAATAGGCGTTGCAACCTAGCATGCGAGTCGACAGTGTCCAATATCGCTTATACCGTTGCTACCGATCAAAATATCCTATGGATAATTCGTAATCTGAACTAATCGTATAAAACGTTTAATGTCCAACAATTTTTCGATTTTGCGTACCAACGCGCAATAGCGCAGTAGTGATGTCTGATGACATAGTTAGAACGTACGTATGAGCGGACTCGGGATCGCTGGGCGAGGAACAAGGTACCCAGATTGTATCCCAGTTTGTATGCTACTTAAAGAGAATCGAGAGGACGAGAGGAGAGATCGCGCGACACACGGCTAACAGAGGAGAGCACAAGCTCTCGAGGCCCGGGAGACAAGGGAGTAAGGGGGAAGGAGGGAACGGGCGCGATACGCTCACGGCCGGTGGGAAAGAAGAGGCCCGAGAGTGGATCGAAGATGTAAGAAGGCCCGTGCATCACCTGTGTCGGGCCCACGGCTATTGCCTCTGGCGTGCCGATGCAACCTGGCGGCCCGAACGAGGGGTGCAACAACGCAAAGAAAGAGAGATTGCTTAACGGAGAGTGAGGGGTAACGTTGGGCCCTGTCAGCCGACGAGGACGGTACGAGGGAGACGAGGAGAAGGGGGGTGGGGGGGCAGCGAGGAGCTGCGTGTGTGACAAGTGAGGCCCCGGGAGGTATCAGTAACCACCACAATCGCGTGGACCAGGAGGGATCAGCTGGAGGATAGAAAAGGAGCTGACCGCTGGTGCCGACGGAGACCGAGAGATCGGGTATTCTTTGAAGGAAAAGGGTAAACGAAGAGAGGCAGGTGAAAAAGAAAGAGGGAAAAGCACGCACGGTTGCCCTCCGGCGCTCGTCCGACGGCATTCCTTCCATCGTAAGAGTCGCCTCTTCATTCTTCTTATCGGCCCCTCTTTCTTACTCCCCTTTGTACTCTCGGACGCGTCCCGGTCCCCCGGGTCCCACCCCGGGCATTAAGTTCGATCGCTTAGGTCCCAATTTTAGCCTCGAAATACGCTTAAACACCCGGACTTTGTCACTTGCCGCTCCCTTGACCCTCGCGCCACCTTTCTACCTCGGCGACGACCGGATCACGAGCAACGACCTACAACGATGACGATTCGTTCTCTTGCCAGTGATTTCGATCGACGATCGTCCGGATTTTCGGCCGACGTTCGCATCGAATGTCCCGTGCGTACGGAAATTGCGACCGGGAGTACGCGAAGGAATATTGGTCACGCTTCCAAACACGAAACTCGTGCGCGGACCGGAGAAAGTTGGCGGAGAAAGAAAGGTTCAATTATCCGACTGGTTTTAACTATCGTCGGACGGTGGAATTCGTGTTGGAAAGAATGCCCCGGTAGATGGACAGAGACGGAGACACGCGTAACTTAACGAGATCTACGCCCGATGCTCGGACGTTAGTAAACAAATTAAGCCTGACTTGTGGGCTTTCTACGCCGATGCCGTGTAACGTCGGCTCGGTATTCGAAGTGAGATTCCTGTCCCGGAGATAAACCAGCCGAGCGATTTCGTGTAACTGCGTCTAATCCCACGGAAAACGTTGGGACACTAACGGAAGCATTAGCCGGTGCCTGAAATTAGAAAGTAAGGCAAATGGGCAGTAAGGAAGAAATATGTTTGCATTATTGATACTTGATACCGTAACCAGGATATTAACTGTAGTATGAATTTAATTCAATTTGACGTGTCTCGGTACGGGCACATAATCGCACGATATATTTGACGTTACCGAATCGAAACCTGAAGTCGATACCAGGACCGAAACGCGGTGTCACCGCGGCGTAATTAAAAGTAATTCCTTTAAAGATCGCGGTACCGTCAGAGGCTGAATTTCAGCGCGAGATAACATCACGGGGCATAATTTATTCGAAGCGCAGAAAAACAAATACATTTCCGACGGGTCATTATACGTTGCGTTATTTATCCTTGATGATCATGAAATACCGGTTCCTCGCGGGTCGGCTTACGTACAATAATTAACGTACGATAGTAATAACGATAATTCGAGATCTCGCGCAGCATTCCGCGCTACCGGACAACCTCAGCTGCTGCTGCTGGCACACGAGGAAGGCCCTTCATTCATCGATCCCCCGGCCGCTTCGCTTAAGGACGCCCGCGTGCCCTCTCCGCCTTTGGACTTTATCCTCCGTTCCGCTCTATCAGCGCCGCGCGTTTCGATTCACTGATATCTAATCGTGTCGGGCATACCGAGCTGCTACCACGCGATTCGTTCACCATCCTCTGATCGGCTGGCTGCCTCGCGAACGTCCTTCGTGCTCTAATGTATTCATGGCCTGCTAATGGTGTTCCGCATATTCATTCGCTTTCATACGGAATCGGACGCATCGGGTAATGTTCGTGAAATTTAAGGAATTTTTCGCCGCGCGTTCGCTTTTGATGCCGGCGTCAAAACCTGAAGTACGTTTACCCCCTGCCAAAAGTTTTGATCGATGACGTTGCACGGTACAGAGGGCGCGCATGGTTGTAACGAACGCCGCGGGTCGTTCCCTCGGTGATTTTTACTCGCGGCAAATAATAAATTATCAGCCGGCCGTGCGTAATCGGGCTGGAATATAATCTTCGCATGGACAACCGTATCGCGCTGCGGTAGCTGCGGAGGCTCCCTCTTAGCCTACAATCTGTCTTACATATTCATTATGGCTGCAGGCTGAACAGGTATTATCTTAGATGGTCGGTTTGGAACAACGTATAGCTTGTAATTTTCAGGGGGCCCCATGAACTGCCTCTCTTTACTCTTCCAACTCCCCGTCCTCTTATTTTCTCTCTTTCTAACGTTTCGCCCACACCCTGCCCCTAACTTCTTGCTCGTCGGTCTCCACTCCGTTAATGTAATAGTTTCGGAATTTTAAGTACGTCACAGCGTTAGGAAAGAAATTAAAATAATAAGAATTAATTTCTCGTGTTTTGTAAATGTTAAGAACAATGCTGTTGAATCGTTACTGTTGTAATTACGGTTCAGCCGATTTTATTCATGGAACTCATCGACGGTTAGCACAAAACCTACCACGGTCAAATGACCGTTCTTAAATTCCTCAATAAAAATAAAGTGTGTAGACATTTAAGGTACATTGTGTAGACATTTAAAGTATATTGTAGGAATGACTCTTGAACGTAAGGCAGCATTGCGGCCTTACGCTTAAGAAACCGTTGGAACTGCGTATTCGCCGAAACAGAAGAACGTCGAACGAACGTTGAGCGTCGGCCGGAAAGGACGCGGCTCTTGGCAATCCTTGATGTACCACGCGTATTTTGAAGAATTAAAATATCATTCGAAAATCATTGAGGAGAAAACCCTCCTACAAGTGCAAATGGCTTTATTGTATTGTTAAAATTATAACTATAACTTAATCTGATGCCAAACTAAAATATCAGTGCCAACATTAAATAGTATTCAAATGTAAATAATCTCAATATAATATAGTTGTGTGTAAAATGTGTCGGTAGGTTTAGCGTTAACCGTAATTGCTGATTCGTCTACGCGCACATAGCTCCGTTCTCCTGCAGTGAACTATCACCGTCCAGAAGCGCTGCCATCATTGTCCAAGATCCACTACTCAGCAGACCTCCAACAAAGTCATAAAAATGACGACTTATCAATATTTAGCCAGTGTGTAATTAATTTTATAACTGCAATTTTAACTTGAATCAAGGGACAGGGCAGAGATCGTCGAAAATTGGCTACTCACGATGCAAGCGGGGTAGGGGATTCCCGGGGGATCTCTCGAGCAAGAATAGCGTTCCCCGGCCCCGGATAGCACGACGACGTCTCAACATCGCCGGCACTCGGGTTTACTTTTGCCGAAGCGGGGCGAACGAGAGACAGAGAAAGATCTGTGGCACGGAGCAGGTGGCACGTGAAGTGAATGACTGGAGAGACGATGGTGGTGGCTGGTTGCTCCCGAGACGGCGTGAAGGGGAGAGAAGGTTTAGCGAGTAGCGTGAGTGAGGTGTGTAACTCGAGTGAGCGGATAACGCGAGTTTGGTGAATGAGGCGAATGAAGTGAAACGCTCCAAGTCGACGGCGCGTGCAATGAGTGGGTGATACGCTTTCTAATTATCGAGATTAATCCGACGGGAAATAGAGGCAGCCGTGTGCCAGCTTCGCGCGCTTTGCCGCCAAGCCGTTCCCTTTTTTTCCCCCCTCAACCTCCCCTCCCTGCCCCGGTTGCACGCTTTGCGCCCGGTGCCGCCAGACTTGACACCGGTCTGTTATTTCCAGCGCGACCCTACATCGGATGCAGCTCGGCCCTGCATTCAGGCTTGTTTATGCCACTGTCGTATGTCGCCCCGATGGAGAATGATCGCAGCCTCTACCGGCGACAACATACCTTTGCCCCTTTCGCTACTTTGCAACGCCCGACTTTGTTGATTACGCTTTAGACACGTTGATGGTCACGCGTAATTTCGATGAGAATAGGACGGATCGTGACACGAAACCCTGGCGTTGTCATTAGTCAAACATCGAAACGACCAGTTCGGACCAGTAAAAAAGTTGCCGGCTGTATATTACTCGTTCTAATAGAAATAACAAGCGCGATTGTACCTCTCCAATATAACGCGTCGGGGTAAAAGCAAATCGGCCGGGGGCACATTAGCATTGTCTCGCGGCGAGCACGGTGTCTTACAAATTTCCTAACATGGAATGTTGCCCGCTCGAGACACCTTGCGCCGCGCCGCCGCTAGCGCTCGGCTGGGACCTGGAATCAGGGCATACTTGTCGTTCGCTAAGGCGGGGTAGCAAGTGCACCGGCAACAATAATCAATGGAGTTGCTGCATTGGGGTGTGGCGCGCAGTACCGGCGCCTCCTCGCTGTCCGACGTAGGTACTTCGATCGTACCCCCTTGCTAACCTCACCCACCGAGGTCCCCCCCTTGCGTCCTCCCGCCTCGTCCCTACGGCCGCGTCGCAGCTTCTTATGCTCCGTCTCTCCTTTTCTCGTTCTCCGACGGCTCTCCGATCGTTATACCTCTCTGCCACGGATATCGACGAGCCACCTTGTTGTGTCCTCGTTCCTTCCACTTCGCCGCCGGGAAGCTAGCGACACGTCGCGTCACGACGAACAAGAAGATATCCGTAAGAAATATTAACCGCGAAACGATTGTGTATTCCTCCATCCAGTTGGCCATTCGATCGAGTCGAAACTTATTATTTCCATGTCGTTCGGTCAGTAACGAAATATTTATAGGAAACATTCCCGGTTAACTTATCAACGGTCCTAAATCAATCGAGTTAACAGACGTTCATCATTCCCCCGATCACGAAACGCCGTTGAATCTGTGACGGCAGTAATCTTCGCCTAATTAATTCAATCCCTGTAATAATCATTAAAGCGTCGAACGCGTGCGTTTATCGGCGTATTAAGCCGGTTAACCACAGGTTGTCACCGCGGTATCGATGAATACGGATCTTTCGGGCAGAGCCAGGTAAAAGTGCGACTTCGGAGCCGGCTTTAGGACTGGTTTCAACGGTGAAGGCACGCGTGGGTGGAAGACCAATCGCGCAGTAGCTGGGGACCCCCGAGTGCATTGCGGAGTGCCTTCGTTGCAGGTGCAGCGCAACGGAGCAATGGCAAATGAAACCCGGCGTTGCGCTGGTCAGCGCTGACACGCCCGGTTGCTCGCGCTTCCGCCGCCAGCGTCGAGCCATCCGCAGGGTCGTGTCCGTCTTTCGACCCGCGATCACCCATTGTGCGTTACTCCGATAAATCGCTCTAAGCACCGTGCCGCCATTTATTCTCTGCTGACAACGAAAATGTCAAGAAAATATGATGAATAATTTGCAGCGAGCGCAACACGACTGCCAGCCAAGAACAAGTACCCACAATTATTCGTCGATCTGAACGACTTGCTCGTTACATTCCTATGTATTTTCGTCGTCTGAAGCGATATAGGTGAGTCCCAATCGCGTAGGAGTGATACTTTAAAAGTTACGTGTAGTTTCACGGAGAACACGTCTGCTAACAAGCACAAATATTCCACGATATTGATCCTTTATTCGTCGATTTATCCATGATATTCCTGTGTATTTTCGGCGTCTGAAGCGACCTGGATAAGTCCCAGTCGCCTCGGAGTGATACTTTGGAAGCTACGCCCGTTTTCACGCAGCGCACGTCTGCCAGTAATAACAAGTATCCCCAGATAATGCCCATTTATTCATCGAATTGAACGTTTTAATTATGACAGTCCTACGTACTGTCGTCGCCTGAAGCGATCTAGGTAAGCGCGCGAGTGCGAAGGGTTAACCCTGTGCACTCCGTACTTGCGACATTAAAATGCTAACATTAACACTTTGACTACCGCGCACTAAACCATTTACTTATTACTTCTATAACAGTGGTTTACATTAATGAATATTCTATTAGAAATTTAAGTTTATATTAATAAGTATAGTTTATATTGATTACTATTCAATAGTTTTGTTACTTCCTCTGCGAAATATTTTTTCAAACGCATACAAATATCCTTTGCAAATAGTCAAATAAGCGTCACCCGAATATGGGTGACGCGGCAGTCAAAGTGTTAAATCCACTGTCGAGGTTGTTTTACTGACTCGCCGCTCTTAACACTTTATCGACCGGTCGTTTTTGAGGCTGCCATTCACTAAGTACCAGCTTAATTCTTAATTCTTCGTGCTTATTCCTTTTGTTTAAAGGAATGTAATTTTATTAACATTTATACTTTATTTTTCATTCATTTTATATAATAAAAGGTTTTATGAATTCACATACTAGCATGAAATATATTCAAGGTAATAGTAATTCAATTTTTTAATAATTTAATAATTCGATGGCCAAAAGCCATATAATATATAAGATATAGTATATATATATATATATATATAGCCATAAAATATAGTGGTGAAGTTATTAGTATCTTCTATGAGTAACTAGGCTGGAGTGCAACAGGTTAAGTAGAATTTATGGTGGGTACTGATGATAAAAATATGCGCGGGCTCCTGCTGATGACGAAAATGTCAAAAAAATAAGATGAATAGAATGATGAATAGTTAAGTATAATTTATGGTGTAATTGGACACTGATAATAAAAATATGCTTAGGCTCCTGCAGCTAGAGATTATTTAAATACCTGAAAATATATTTGGCATTTCTCTTGTCTTATAAAAATATAAGAGGTTATATTACTTTTTATTCGTATTATATTATTTCTTGGCGAGATGGAGGAAATGGCAACGACGATTAATTTGATCTTGATTTTTGATCCCGCGCAGTCATGTTACCAGAAATGAAACTGGGAAGCGAACGTACCAGTTTAATCTCGCGCCGATGTAAGTAACAGATTTCTCTCCCGGGGAACGTGTTTCGTCAAAAGTTCCTCATTAACCAACAAATAATATATGCCAAACATAAATCTGGCTTCTACTTATTCTCGCGGTTAATTGTACCCCGCGATCCGAAGCGTTGCGCGTTGCTCAACCACTTTTACCTCGTCAATAGACTATAATTAATTATTTAACCCGTTCTCACCGAGTTAATAGTTCGGCTATGTAGGGAAATAAATCACCGCCATTTCCCTTGTACTAGAATAATAATTCTACATTTTCCGCTCGAGGGATATTAATTGCCACAAAAAATTCGAGCTAACCAGACCGGCATGAAAGGGCCCGGAGCCGATCGAATTGTTTCACGGTTTCGTTGCTCCGATAAGAGGACGTTATTTTTAATAGGCGCGTATCAGGAAATATTTTCACGAACAATTTGAAACGCGGCGCGTGGTCGTTTTTAAAATGCCGCGGTTAATTAGCATAAATAACGTGCGCGCAAGCAGGCTGTGCTCGTCGCGTCGCGTTGCATCGCCGATGTAATGTTTAAACGACAGCGCTTTCTACGTTCGCAATTTATTCAAGAAGCAATTACCACGCTCGCCACGGCTATACGTTATTACATCTAATTGGAAATCGACACTATCGGACACACAGAAACCAGCGTGTCTTATAATTTCTGCGTTAATCACTTTAAGTGGAGGCCGGTAATTAGTACTAAGCGCGGCAATTTCGCCTTCCAATCGTAATTTAATCCGCGATTCACTTTGATAAGCTTTAATCGCCGTTAGGTTCATCCTTGATCCGGTTCGAGGTTCGCCTCTTTCAACGGCTTCGTCATTGTCGACGCGTAAACCGCCTCGATATTTTTATCGCGAAAACGGCTGCGGACGCGATATGCTTCCTAGTTATATGTCACGGGATTGCATGTCAATTTAAAATTGTTCCGTAACGTAACTGAGCTGTACGTGGAACTTCAATTAACGTAAATACTAGCTTGGCTGATGTATTAATAACGTTACGCGTTCAATCCATTTCGTTTATGTTAAGTCTGTAGGAATGTGAGCTGTGAAGTATGTCAGGATCTATAAGTTGTAGTTGCAGGAGTCCAGTGATTATAATTCAGATGTAAGGATAAAAATAGAGAAGAAAAAATAGAAAAATAGAGTTGGTCTGATTTGGTTTATTGTCTGTCTTTGGTCTTTTGAGTTGGTCTATCTAAAGAAGAATTAGAAAGTCTCCTGTGCGAAAAATCATGGTTACAATGCTTCTCCATTTTATAATAGATTGTTTTGATTGTGTTGGATCATCGAAGGTTGGAAATAACTGTGTCTTCTGAGTTTGGCTAGGTAGACTTTATTACTGTCCTAGGTGTGTTCGTAAGTGTCGGGTCTTTTGGCTAGTTTAAAAAGGAAGACTCGGAGAAAGCGGAAAAGTAAAGGAGTGGGGATCGTTGTGAGTAAGGGCTGAAGGTTACAGATGGCTGAACGGATGAGGTCATAAGGGTCGAAAGGTCCAGCTTACATATACAATCTTAACTTATTTTTTAGAATATACAATAGAAAGGTCCGGCTTACGCATACAATCTGAAAATATACAATCTACAACTAAACATTAAATGAGTAGGCTGAAATGACTAAGAATATCCAACAATTGAAATAATGACCAGAGCGCAGTAGATTTCCTCTTTCCGATACCTGACTCATACCGAAAATGCTCTCATATAAGGACGAAAAGTGAAACCTGCTAAATGCATATTTTTGACTACTTTTGTAGGTAACATTGACCGCGCTGTCATAGGAGTCTACCCCTTCAATATCGTGTGTTCAAGTAGCAGGAAAGAACTAAACGTTATTCCGGCGGCAGAGATAAAAGGTGTTCGGTTCCCACATATACATCGAAGAATATCTCCGATTCACGATGACCTTGCAAAGCTAAATGCTCGGTAGCCGAAAATCTGAGATCGTATATACGAGCCGAAACGCTTCAGGCCATTGTACCGCTCATTGTTCCGTTGAGTGAGAAACATTTTTAGACACCACTTAGGCGCTCCTCGTGGGGTGACACGCAACCGCGATTCATCCTTATCTCGGTTCGGCCTTTTTTCGTTCTCACGCGCCCCGTGGCTATTGTCTGCCGTCTGCATCGTGTCAAGCTTTTAGGACCGTACGTCATCCGCATTCTAACTACGTACGTTCAACTACACGCTTCAAGGATACATCTTCCATTTTCGATGTTAAAACTTAGGATTTCTGTAGAACATTTTTTTCACGATGTATTTATAAAGCGATGTGATTTAATTATTGGAGTGAAAAAGGTATTAACCTCTTTGGCACGGCTGAATTTTGCACGGGGTCGTTTAACCCGGAGTTTAACTCATTCGCTGCCCACCCTAAATTGTATGAAGTTATTCGCTTTGCCATTTCTGTTTTAAGTGTTATTGTTTATCTGAGTTTTATTATTTCGAGATAAATACACATATTTTTTTATAAATAATCATTTGCATGTACACGCTAATTGCGTGTAGAGGATACAGCACTGCCATATGTAACAGACAATGCTTTTCTCCACACGAGTACACTGGAATGAAGTTTTTGATGACTAAATTATAATTTTTCTTAAATGATACACACACTTCAAGAAAAATTATGATATAATCATACATATACTTCAAGCCACTATAGTGGCGCGTTGTTCAGAAAGATGACATCTACGAAAGCCACTATGCTGGATCATCGTGTCTAAAATGTTACGTAATTAATTCTTAAAAAATTAATTTTCTCAAAATTCGCACCCTACTAGATTGAAATTGCTTTCGACACATTTTTTTCTGACGAGTTATAGATTTAATGAAGATTATCCGTAAATTGTGAAGTGTATTAATTATGTAATAAATCCAACACATCATCGTTTTCTCAAGTGTCTAATATCGTACGAAATGGAATACCGTAAACGACTGAGATCGAAGAGCGCGGTTCAACGAACCGATAAAACGTGAAGCCACAGAATCTCGTGATACGCAACGATCAATCATTGCTCGAACAATATGTAACCGTGTAAGTAGATAACGTTTATGCATCGGGACCATTTATATTTCAGCCGGCCTACAATTTCGAAAGACCTCGGGGATGACCGTTCTTTTCACGATGCCTGCGTTAATCGCCACGTGCGTCCGTCAAACTGAATAAAGTAAATTGCACGAAGCAGCGCTTACGTGTCGTGAATTCTATGTTTCGACCCTCATTACTCCGATCACATTCAACGCACCGTTACGCACGTACCGGTAGATAACAGGCTCAATATTTATAGTTGTACACATTGTCGCAAAAATTAGTTACTTTAACCTCCTCTGAATAATTTTCAAATAATTAACTTATCAACTGAAATAGTAAGAATATTCTACGATAATCTAGTTTCAGTTATTTATTCATTATTATACTGTGCATATAATACTTACTTATCTTCTTTTTCTTTTGGGAAGGTAGATTTCAAGGTTAAAGGTTTTATTAAATACTAATTATTACTAGAAAATTCGTCCTCAATTTCAAGGTCAAAGGTTTTATTAACACTTGATCGACCGGTCGTTTTTGAGGCTACCATTCACTACGTACCGGCTTAATTCTTAATAAAATTCTTTGTGCTTATTCTTTTTATTCAAAGGAATGTAATTTTATTAATGTTTATACTTTATTTTTCATTTATTTTATATAATAAAAGGCTTTATGAACTAACGTACATGAAATATATATAAGCCACTATTTAAAGAGTTTAAAAAGGAGCGAAGTTTAGGTTAAGAATCAACACATATATGATGCAGTAAACAACTGTAATATTAATAATATGTACAGATTAGCAAAGTCCAGAAATATTATAGTAAACGAATAAGCTTAAAACTAACGTGAATCAATACAATTGCCGATAGCAAACCTTTATATACATCAATACAATAACATTAATGGTAACAGCTCGGAGTCTCGTTACATACTGACTCTCACGCGCTTGTCAACAAGCGACGAAGCCAAGCTTGATTACGCACAAGCTTACATATATTCAAGGTAATAGTAATTCAATTTTTTAATGATTTAATAATTCGATGGCCAAAAGCCGATTAATAGGCTAGCGGTCAATAAAGTGTTAATCAATGTAGTTCGCGAATTTTAGTTTTACCAAAAATTGCTACGTAACAATTATTAACCCTTTTGTTAGAGTATAGACACAGTCTAGTTTCAGCTGGCATATCCTTCTTTATCCTGTTCCACAAATCGGTCAATAAACTGTTAAATATTAATTATCACTAAGAAATAAAATGTTCTCACGATTCGCATTTTACGATCATGAGATCGATCAACACGGAGTCTGATCGTTACGCCAAACCGTTTGAAGGAACATCGTCCGTAAGTATGTATGCTCGCAGAAAGAACGTACGCAGCGAGACGATTTGCCGGAGCAGCCGGTGGGTAAAACTTCGTTTAGCATTGCATCGGGATGAAACAAACCGGTCGCGTGCGTGTTCGTTGCGTACACGTTGCGAGCGGGGCAGAGGGTCAATCTCCTCGCGTCTTCCTCTTGTTCTTCCTCCTTGCCTCGTCCCTTTCCCTTCCGCGTAACTATTTCCTCTCCTTCTATTACCGAACGATCTCTCGCTCAACCCCGCTCATCCTCATCGCGCCCGTGAACGCTCACCTCTCTCTTCTCATCTTTTCGATTTTCTCCCATCGCTTCTTCCTTCGCCGGACCGTCGGACGTCATCGTCTCTCCGCGCTTGAAAAGTGAAAGCAGCTCCGGGTGAGAACCGAAACAAGGGGCGAAATGAAATGCATTCGATCCGGTAACCTGTTATTTCCGTACGGATACTATTAAACGCGCGCTAATTACGATTTTATACGAAGCGCGCGTGACGCGAATGCATCGTTACGTCCCCGGCCCATGCGACGCCACCTCCGACAGGGCAAACAACGG
>SHCU01000620.1:0-13739 GCA_004307685.1 Ceratina australensis | reverse complement strand
ACACTGTAGAATATTTCTAGTGAGATCACTTATGTATCATTTCATCTGATTGTGCGATTAGGGTCACGTGATCAGGGTGAGGACATTTTTACCTATAGTACTTAGTAAGAATGTAACATGATAAATTATAATATGAAGTACATCGCATCATAGAACCTGTCTTCGTGATCATTTTCATCCATACCAACATTTGAAACGTACTGTCCAAACGATCGAAATCACTTGCGCAGCATTAGACCTGATTGTGTGGTGGGGATCATGTGATCAGGGTGAAGACGCTGATTTTACCTATAGCGTAATACTTCCAGTAATGTGCAAATGGAGATTAAATACAGCTTTGTCGATTGGACAATTCTAGCACAAAATATTCCATAAAAAAGTAACATGATAGATTATAACATGAAGCACATTGCACCATAGGATCTACCCTCACGATGCTTTTCATCCATACCAACATTTGAAACGTACTGTCCAAACGATCGAAATCACTTGCGCATCATTAGATCTGATTGTGTAGTGAGGATCATGTGATCAGGGTGAAGACACTGATTTTACCCACAGCGTAATACTTCCAGTAATGTGCAAATGAAGATTAAATACAGTTTTGTCGATTGGACAATTCTAGCACAAAATATTCCATAAAAAAGTAACATGATAAATTATAACATGAAGGGCATCGCACCATAGGACCTATCCTCACGATGCTTTTCATCCTTACCAACATTTGAAACGTACTGTCCAAACGATCGAAATCACTTGCGCATCATTAGATCTGATTGTGTGGTGAGGATCATGTGATCAGGGTGAAGACACTGATTTTACCCACAGCGTAATACTTCCAGTAATGTGCAAATGAAGATTAAATACAGTTTTGTCGATTGGACAATTCTAGCACAAAATATTCCATAAAAAAGTAACATGATAAATTATAACATGAAGGGCATCGCACCATAGGACCTATCCTCACGATGCTTTTCATCCTTACCAACATTTGAAACGTACTGTCCAAACGATCGAAATCACTTGCGCATCATTAGATCTGATTGTGTGGTGAGGATCATGTGATCAGGGTGAAGACGCTGATTTTACCTATAGCGTAATACTTCCAGTAATGTGCAAATGAAGATTAAAAACAGTTTTGTCGATTGGACAATTCTAGCACAAAATATTCCATAAAAAAGTAACATGATAAATTATAACATGAAGGACATCGCACCATAGGACCTATCCTCGCGATGCTTTCCATCCGTAGCAATATCTGAAACGTACTATCCAAGCTAGATCACTTACGCATCATTTCACCTCCCACCCCCGACACATTACCATCGGGTACATCGGCAAACTTCTACCCGCTACCCAAGAAGCACTCCACCGCAAGAACCCGCGCCGCAATCTATCGCATTCCATCCGGTTGCAAGAGCACCCGGAACGCGTCGATTTACGCTCCGAAATTTGATACGCAGCCCGATGAGAAGGTTTCGAGCGCAGAGATTGATGAAGTAGCCCATCGAGACGTGTTTCACACGATCAGGCCAGCTGGTTGTAGTACCGCCGATTCCAGCGTCTCCGACGAAACACCATTTGACGTATCCTCCAGGTGATCAACATGTAAATGGCTACGGGGCGTCGGCTGCGGTCGCACGACGCGAGACAAATTTAATGACGCGTATAATACGCGAGAGCGTCTCGGCCCGGGTAGACGTAATTAACGGTTATTCAAATTTCCATAAGAGCGTAGACTTATCGAACGGCACGCGAAGAAGAAGAGAACTCAAGGTTTCGATATTACGGGCAGGCATAATTAGCCTGCGCGACAAGCCGTCGCGGTGGATACGATGCCTGAACATTTAAGATCCGCAGTGTTGACTAGCGGCGACGATGAATATGCAAAGGTTCCCTTCGGGTCCCCCTGGTGTAACGTCCAGCGTACCGGGCCTATGTTTCATGCATTCAGATGCCCTTCTTATCGGCGTCGCCGTCGTGTCGTCCGGCCTGGCCCGTTGGTATAGTTGAAACAATGTCGCCGGCTGTCGCGTTCATTAGGTGCCGTTTAAAAAGTCCCCGGGACGATTCGCACGGAATTCTCGCCACGAGCAGCCTGCCATGCAAATCCCGTTCAATTCGCGCGAACACGAGGAAACTCTTAAAGCTTTTTATAGTACGGCTCGTCTAAGACTGAATTCGTGGCCTGAAAGTCGGAGTGCCGCTATATAGCCCGAGTGGGTAGGTAGGTATTACGACGCGACGTTTCTCGCGGTTTTACTACATCCGCGCGCACCCTAAACACCGTGCGTAACCGTGTGTGCGTGTCTGTGGGTACATCGACACGGGCGCGTGCGGCTGTGTGAGGGACTAGGCTGCTTTTTAACCTTACCCTAGGCGCAGGGTCAACTGAAACCCGGCAGATTGATTTATGTTTACACAACCGGGAGCGTGGTGGAATTCGATGACCGCTTAAACTCGGTCTCGTTCTTTCGCCGTTCTCGGAAAGCTGCTCGCGTTATCGTCGCGTAGGAACTTCGCTCGATGTTCCATGAATTCGATTAGTGAATTCTTGGACTGGCTGAGGTCTGATTGTGAGTTTAATTCAGAGGCCGATTCCAATCACGAAACAAGACGCTAACAGTTGCCCTTATTTACAATATTTATTCATCATTTTAATTAGATTTTTCTGTAGAAATTTCAAATTGAAATTGCAGTAATAGCGACCAGGGATCATCTTCCCTTGTACACCGAAAGAATTCTTATTGTCAACGTGAGATGTAGCTAGACGGGATGCATGTCCCCACGGGGTTTATGAGAGGTACATGTGAGATCGTCGTTAAGAAAGTATCGGAAAAGTTTTGGATCCCGGCTGGCCGGTTGTCGCGGGAAACCGGGCAACTTCTTGGCAATAATATGCACGTGTGACCCAACCCCCCCAAATAAGAATAACTTTTTCCCTAATGTTCGTGCTCGTCTTGACATTGGATGTAACCGACGAATCTTCCCCTGGACCACGGTGTACTCCATGTTCAATTATGATTCTCAAGTTTCGCCCGTCCGTGAAATATGACGCCGTTACGTCGTGCCGGGTAAACAACGATGCGGTGACTCTAATTTCCTGGACAAAACTCGAAGTGTTATTGTGACCCAAGAAATAAGACTGTTTCAGTCGTTCCACGCGCAGAGGATTTTATTAGCTGCTCTTCGAGGCTCAGGATTTTCGAGACGAATTGAATAACGAATTTTCGATTCTGTTATAAGAGCAATATCTGTCAAATAGATGCACTTACGAAGAAATCCCTTCCCGGGGGAGTATTTCATCTAAAGAATGGCGAAGCAGTTAAATAGAGCATCAGCAGCAGCGAGGCTTTTCATAAGAGAACCGGATGGTCCTACTTTTTTATATATGAAAGGGACTAACGTTTTACATCGCGGGAAAATACGCGGCTCGGGTATGGTCAACGACTTCGCGACAGGCTCTCGCGTAAAAATTCTTATATTGTACTCGACTGTCATATTATCGACCGTTAATGCCGCGTATTATAAATTATAGCGACAAGAGTGCTCTACGGTTGAGTAGTCCACGTTTTATGACTGCTTATGAAAGTGTTCTATTAAAAGGGCCAATACCGTTCTTAAATAATAGGTAAAACGAACAACGGGTGGTCGTAAATGACGTGCCATAAAGTATTTTATTTATGGCCAGAGTAATGCCCCCCAATGATATATTCCACATAAAAAAAATTATTTAAAAAATAAAGTAACGTGCAGTTAAGGTGGTAGTTGTCCTTTTGTCAGCGAAGTTAGGAGTCCTTGTCCCTGAGGGTCTATAGGTATAGAATACCATCGAGCCTATGATGCCTAGAATGGCATGCTGCATATAAGAGAAGTATTTAAAAAATAAAGTAATGTGCAAAGAACTTGGTGTCTTCATTTTGCTATTAGGAAAGTTAGGAATCCTTGTTCACCCTAAAGGTTAATGGGTATCGAATATCAACGAGCCTATGATGCCACAATAATGACCAACCTTGCCCACTCGAATGATATAAGAAAATTATTTCAAAAATAAAGCAATGTACAAACAACTTGGTAAATGTCATCATCTTGCTATTAGGAAAGTTAGGAGTCTTTGTACACCCTGATGGTCAATAGGTACTGAATACCATCTAGCCTACGGTGCTACAATAATGACCAACCTTGCCCACTCGGATGACATAAAACAGTTATTTAAAAAATAAAGTGAAATACAATCAACTTGGTAATTAGTCTGATCCTACCATCAGCAAAGTTAGAAATCTTNATGACATAAAACAATTATTTAAAAAATAAAATAAAATACAATCAACTTGGTAATTAGTCTGATCCTACCATCAGCAAAGTTAGAAGTCCTTGTTCAGCCTGAGGGTCAATAGGTATCGAATACCAACGAGCCTACGATGTCGCAATAGTGACCAAGCTTGCCACGAGTGAGCCACTTTGAAGTCCCTCGAAATCTCGGCGGCGCCCTACGAGTGAGCACTTTACCGGGAAGAGTGTTGGAAGCAAAGCAGGGTTCGTGCGTTCGTTAACTCGACGCAGAGTTTTCCGCTTCGCTTACGGTTTGACAAGTCCGTCACGTTCCGCGCGCGTTAGCACGAGAACGCGAAGGAGAAGCGCCCGGCCTGAAGGGTGAAGTTTGAAACAAAACATCATAAAGTACCCTCGCATCGTGGAGGATGCGACCTGTTAGCTCGGTATTCAAGTAAGCGAGAAAAGTGGCTACGCGATATAAACGGGCCGGGGGGGTCTCCTGTGTTCGTTCGTTGACATTTATTTCATCTAACATTGGGTTGTGAACGCGATACGATGCGCGTTCGCGACGATAGAGACGAACGAATTCGTGAAAGTTTATTAAAATATCACGAATTCGGAATTTTTTAGTTGCCCTTAATTTTCGAGGTTCGCTCGTTCTCACGCCGCGCCGGTACGCTGCTGCTGCTGCTGGTGCCTCTCGTCCGCCCATCCTATTCCAGCGTCGAAAGCTGAAATCGACGTGGTTCAAGTGGTTTTCAACGTTTTCCGAGACTTGAATATTTATTTGCTCTTCCATAGAGATGTGGCCCGGGGCGTTTGAAATTGAAACGAACGGAACCGCTGCTGCTGGTTTCTAGGTTCAGTAAAAATGTACTAGTAATGGCTACAGGTTCACGTCAAGCATCAAACATATTCTCTGCTTTCATGTTTTTTCTATCTGCTATTACAAATAAACATTTCAACAATTATTAGGTGTTACATTAAAAAAGCACTGTACTAAATGTTAGAAGTCTTTGCGAGATTCCAAAAAGTTATGCATACGACTTTATAGTGTTCCAATAATTTATAGAAATTATTTGGAGAAATTGTAAATTAGAAATTCGTCAGGGTGGGTTTGCGCAGGTGATTTCAAATGGTAGTTTCATAGTCTAAGGAACAGCGAGTGATCTTAAGGTGGTCGATTCCGGTTGGATCGTATCCCGAAGCATCAATCAGCTGTCTCCGCAATCAAGGGTAGAGGTACTCTCTCTGCGAGGACATCTCCATGGAATTTCGAGAGGTATCTACCACTGCCACTCAATTATCCGATCTCGTATACGCTCAAGATGCTATCGATCTCGACGGACCCTATGCCCTGCGCAGGGGATCAGATGACCTGAGTAATTAAATATTCCGGATGGGCAATCGAGTATGGAGCTCCTTTTTGCGAAGGGCACAGAGAACAATCGAGTGCCTCGAAATACCGTTTTGATGATTGAAACTTATTTGATTTACTTTGATCGTCCCTGAGTGGCTTTTATGTAAATGGCCATATCGAAAGAGAATTAATAATTCACAATCTGCTTCATGTGAACGTCAAAATATATAGCACGCGTCGAAGAGTTTCAAATGATACAATTATTATACAAATTTCCAATTCCAAAAAAATTTTATAATAATTGTGGATAATTGGAATTTTTTGGACATTTTTTTTAATTGGAAATTTGTATAATATTGTATATTGGAAATTAATTGGAAATATGTATATTTGTATATATTGGATGATATTTAAATCTGATGATCTCGTGGGATTGCAGATGCTACAGTGATGGAGAGCGAAGGAACACTGGGCCGCGGTCACGGCAACGGGGGCCGTGTACTGCGCCGTCAACGGTCCCTGGAATGGCGAGAGAGGCGCGGTTACGGGCCCAGTGCTCAGTCGAGCAGCGACGACGAAGAGAATTCGCATCATGCCGTTGGCACCGCCGCGTCGATTTCGTCCACTGGTAGAGGTGCTCGCAGCCCCGGTCAGGTCTTCGCCTCGCTCCTGGCGCAACAATACGGAAGTGAGTACATACACGACATATGTAATTGATGCTTGATATCCGCGAAACTTTTATATTGGATCTACACGGGGAGAAAGTTTCGTACTGGCCATAGGTCAACACCGTAGGCAACAATGTTTGGGCAAGGAGCGGCATTTGATGGGAGTTATCGAGGAACGTATTGAGGGGAATTGGTAATTTATCGAGGGGTCTCAGGGCTAAGCGAGTAGTCGAAAGATGGCAATAGGGAAAGTATTGTGGTTATTGAGTAACAGCTTTATTGTTAACTGTTAAGTAACGTGCCTTGATCCTCATTCAATTTGACCCTTTGACTGCTGAATACTCTGAAGCGGTTCGCATGGATGGCGTGCGGCCTGCAATAGCTATCGCTGGGGACTGAATACCTTTTCACGCAATATGCGTATGCAATATATTTATTTAAAATTTTTCTTTTAACAATCTTTATATTCTTCTGAATAAATATACATATGGTATCATTCCCATATGAAATAATTGGAAGTAACGTATTAGATGAACTCATGCGATTTAAGATATTGGGTAAATTCCCAAAAGTAGGGATTTAAAAGGGACATTCTCCTACTTATATTTAAACTTTAGGAGATGAAAAAAATACTAGAAAAATCACGTGATTATCCCGGGCCCTTAAACATGAAAATAGATAACCTATACAAGAAGCCCGATAAAAAATACAATGCGAGCTATAACTGACATCTTCATTAAGAAAGTCGTCGGCTCAGCGGACAAAAGAAACGAAAATAATGATTCGTCTGCTAGGTACAGCGCAGACTCTGATTGGATGACACTTCGTTCGCCCATTCTTCCGGCTGGTTTCAAACGAACTTTAACGAGCAACTTAATGAGCAACCTATGAATTTCCAATTGCGACAATTAAATTGTCCGATCGTCGAGTAAACCTTCCGTACCCGAGTTTAGGAGAGCGTTCCAAACGCGGTTTAACGATACACGTCGGTCGACGGCACCGTTCCTCTCTTTTTTATTTTTTTTCACTTTCCTTTCGTCTCGATCTGCCGGCGCCAATAATAAAGTTCAGGGTGGCTCGTTCATCATATTCCATCAAACGAGCGCGGACCACCACGGCCCTCGACCATTCGGTTCGCTTCTGCCCTCTCTTTTACGCCTCGTCCCTCTCCTTCTATAATCTTCCTTCGACTCCCGGGCAAACGCGTAGATTAAAGGATTTACGAAATTAGTTTTACTTCCTCGTGACGTCTACGAGCGCGGCCGGATATTAAATTCGGAGGCAAAATCCAGATTGTGCCGGTGCTCGTGGCGCCGCGCCGTGTTGCGAACTCCGTTCGGGTAAACAAAGCCTCAAGAATAATATTCGTGGACTCGGAACGAACGATACCGGTACTATCAGCGGAGTACCTCGAGCGTTAAACACTTTTTACAAATTATCTTCCTTTTAGAATTAAATCACGACACGCTCGATGAGATCGATCACGCGGATTCTCTGCGTTTGGATCGAGATTTTGGGTACAGCATGCTATATGTATACAGGATGTAAACCTACAAGTGGGCAATATTTGAGGATCATATTCTATGGCCTGAAATGAAACGAAAATAACAAAACAAAACTTTGGTCCTTCGTTAATTAGTTCTTGGCAATTAAAAATTAGATGATTTTACGCGTACATATCCGCTGGCAATAAATTCGAAAAAATTTGGCAAAAATTGAGTCTCCAGATCGGGTTGAAAATATGTTCAGATATTCTCCTTATATAGTAGTACATTTACCCAGGATTTCCGATTTTTCTATACATTAGATCCCGAGAGACAGCAATTTGAAAAAATCGCAAAAATTCACCCTTCAAAATTTGGAAAAAATTGAAAGTTCACCAATTGGGTTGAAAATATGTTCAGATATTCTCCTCATATAGTAGCACATTTACTCAGGATTTCCGATTTTTCTACACATTAGATCCCGAGAGACAGCAATTTGAAAAAATCGCAAAAATTCACCCTTCAAAATTTGGGAGAAATTGGAAGTTCGCCGATTGGATTGAAAATATGCTTCATATGTTCTACTCATACAGCAATGCAAAAACGGCCAATTTTTATTTCCTAATACCTAATTAATGATGGCCTGAACGCAATTTTGCCACTCTTCATTTTTGTCTTATTTTGGCTTGTAGAATACGCGCCTAAAATATTGCCCATCTGTAGGTTTACACCCTGTATGTATACCGTGCACCCACGAATATGTAATCGCGCTCCATCGCCTCCGCGATTCGTTTACGCAGCGCGTATCGATTCGACGATTCGTTCGCGGTACGCCATATAAATAACGCTCGCCGCATAACTGCATTATCATTGACGGCTTATTTGGATTACTACTTACGCAAATAATAGTTTAATATCGCGCATTCCGGTTGCATGACCATTATTTGACCTCGGATACAACCGGTTATCTCGATTAAATCTACAAATTCGTAACCTACCACCATCGCGGTGTGTGTAATCTTCGGCGGCTTCTACGTGTAGCGCGAACCGTGTAATCGCTGCACTCGGGTGAAACATCCATAAATTTTTATTCATTTTTTATTACATGTTCGAAAAAATTTTAATAGCGATCTTGCCGTCAGTAAAATAATTTATTGATATACTATTATCTCCATGAATGATCAGGCTCTTTGCTTAATAATATTTTTGAATCATCAACAAATTTACAGTAGTGATTCTGTTGCGAATAAAATGCTTATTGATAATTGTGATTCATTTTTTATTAAACGTAAAAAATTTTAATGGTGATCTTGCTGTCAATAAAATAAGTTATTGATTTCTCCTTTCCCGGTGGAATGTCGATCGCTAATGGAACTTTTCCTGTTCTTTGCATCATTCTGAAGGGCCCAGTATCGAAACAATCTTGATCCAATCGATTTTAGAGAATTGGGATAAAGAAGTGTGAAAATCGACTTCTCTGAAACGGTAAATGTCGAAAAATTTCTTCTTTCCCAGTGGAATATCAATATCAGAATCATTCAATGAACGATTAGGCTCTTTCGTAATTAATAATATTTTCGAATCATCAACAAATTTACAAGAGCGATTCTGTTGCAAATAAAATGGTTATTGATTTACCGGACGATTGACAATTAGGTGAATGAATGAACGGAACACCCTCAAGTGCCTACTACTACGTTACACTATTTTTAGACCCATTCTGTCGTCGCGAAGCACAAGAAACGTCAGGAGGGTGAAAAACTCGCTCGATTTCGGTCACCTGGCGGTCGGTCACCACGCGCGATCCTTGGCTCGACTTCCCATACCCCGTCGGCCTCCTACCACGTTTCATCTATTCGTCTTGAAGCCGGACAAAATAGCCGTGGAAGATGGAAGCGGGAGAGGGACACGGTTACGGGGAGTGGGCGAACTCAATTAATACCGTTGCTCCCGGTTTATACTATATTTCTTGGCTGCGGTATCAACCGAGCCAGCAGCCCACCTCACGTCTGTCTGCATTTGTTCCAATTCACTTGCTGCCGATTACCGCTTCTCCTCCCCCCTACCACCCCCCGGGGCTGGATACGTCGCTCGACCGCCTCGCCGTTCCCCATTTTCATCCCTGTTCTCCCATTTCCTCTACGCTCTCATCCCTTCGTCAACGTCCCTCCCCTCGGCCAGACCCGTCTCCGGGTTCAACCAGACTCGATTCGCCATGGCAAAGCGTCACGTAACCGCGTCCTAAGTGTATCGACAGAAACGAAACTCGTCTTACGCATCTCTCGCAAACAGACCGTTACGAGAAATCATTTTTAACGTTGATAAAACTGTCACTAGAGTTTCATCTCTTTTAACACTGTTTCTACCACGAGGTGTCGAGAGACACCTTTCAAATTTTAACTGAACATTATTCACTAAGTTTAATCATTTCTCCACAATTAATTTTTGTTGACTTTTCGTTGTTAAATTAATTCAGAGATATCATTTTCCTCCAGCTCATCCTGGATTTAAAAATGTGCACGTCAAATCGCGATAGAAACAGTGTTAAGACTGTTCCGGACTCACGGTACTACTGGGAGAATTGCCTAATGCTAAATACATCGTTACAGTTGATAAAGCCTTCGACAGACGACGCGAACTTTTTAATCGTATTACACACTCCTTGAATAATCGAAGGAGTTAAATGGTAACAGCATTCTCATTTTCCATCTTACAATTTTTCTCCTCATTCTGCAAACCATTTCAGAGAAAGAAATTAATTTTCCTTTAAAGCTATAGATTATTCAAGGATTTTTCTGTTGTACTAGATTATTGAAAATGTGTACGATTTATATTTTCATTTCGGGGTTGTGCGTACGGGCTTCAGGTATATTCAATTGATAACATCGATATGACCCGTGAATTTCCTGATAGGTGTACGACGCGTACGAAACGTTCAGGGCAGAGGTATAGGAACGAGCGTTGTTAGTTAAGAGGTACGCTTGATTGCCGCACTGCAGACGCCGCATCGCCTTGAAATCGCGCGGTTAATTAACCCCCGACTGGCTGCGTCGGTCTCGAGCACCGGCAACGATAATTGATGGGTGCTATGGATCGCGAGGCCATGATCGATTTCCCAACGTGGATGGCGCTCATATCGAACGGACATAATGGTATCGCCGTCGCGGAAAAGTGTTTGAGCGTTCCCCGTTAACAAATCACGGTGATAAATCAGGTGTCTGTAATGGTTAACACGTTAATTGAATGACACACTCGTTTTATATGGGCTCTCCTCGATGGTCAATACTAATTTATTGTTACATGTTCTATGCTACGATGAATATTCAATTCTAAATTCTAAATTGTAGAAATTTCTAGATTTAGAATTGAATGGTACCTAAAATGGTAACTTCAGGCTTTTATTAAATTAGCTCTGCAGGTACACACATATTGGATTCTGATATTCTAACTGTCCTTATAACTAGCAAGCAATTCTAAATTCTAAATTTTAGAAATTTCGAGATTTAGAATTGAATAGTACCTAAAATGGTAACTTCAGGCTTTTATTAAATTAGCTCTGCAGGTACACACATATTGGATTCTGATATTCTAACTGTCCTTATAACTAGCAAGCAATTCTAAATTCTAAATTTTAGAAATTTCGAGATTTAGAATTGAATAGTACCTAAAATGGTAACTTCAGGCTTTTATTAAATTAGCTCTGCAGGTACACACATATTGGATTCTGATATTCTAACTGTCCTTATAACTAGCAAGCAATTCTAAATTCTAAATTTTAGAAATTTCGAGATTTAGAATTGAATGGTACCTAAAATGGTAACTTCAGGCTTTTATTAAATTAGCTCTGCAGGTACACACATATTGGATTCTGATATTCTAACTGTCCTTATAACTAGCAAGCAATTCTAAATTCTAAATTTTAGAAATTTCGAGATTTAGAATTGAATGGTACCTAAAATGGTAACTTCAGGCTTTTATTAAATTAGCTCTGCAGGTACACACATATTGGATTCTGATATTCTAACTGTCCTTATAACTAGCAAGCAATTCTAAATTCTAAATTTTAGAAATTTCGAGATTTAGAATTGAATGGTACCTAAAATGGTAACTTCAGGCTTTTATTAAATTAGCTCTGCAGGTACACACATATTGGATTCTGATATTCTAACTGTCCTTATAACTAGCAAGCAATTCTAAATTCTAAATTTTAGAAATTTCGAGATTTAGAATTGAATGGTACCTAAAATGGTAACTTCAGGCTTTTATTAAATTAGCTCTGCAGGTACACACATATTGGATTCTGATATTCTAACTGTCCTTATAACTAGCAAGCAATTCTAAATTCTAAATTTTAGAAATTTCGAGATTTAGAATTGAATGGTACCTAAAATGGTAACTTCAGGCTTTTATTAAATTAGCTCTGCAGGTACACACATATTGGAATCTGATATTCTAACTGTCCTTATAACTAGCAAGCAATTCTAAATTCTAAATTTTAGAAATTTCGAGATTTAGAATTGAATGGTACCTAAAATGGTAACTTCAGGCTTTTATTAAATTAGCTCTGCAGGTACACACATATTGGAATCTGATATTCTAACTGTCCTTATAACTAGCAAGCATGACTGGCCAGGGCTCAATGGCCAAAACAGTAATAAGAATACTAGGGGCCAGGATGAGTAGATTAGATAGGAACGATAGACACACTTAGGCCGATGTATAAACTGATCTCGCAGAGATATAATGTAATCTAGAAAATGACATCGATATGGGAACATTAATTCGGCCATTTCATGAGACTCTGGGCATTGAATCAATTTCTTACAATTATGACGATGCTATTCAAATTGACGAGTAAATGAAAAAGAATATTCGTATACGAACTGATTTTTCGTGAGATTCTCGGCGACCCATCAATCTGTCGTTGACTGCGCGAACAAATATTAAGAGGCATCATTCATATTGACAAGAACTACGGATCTCGGGCCGTAACCTCCGATGGAACAGTACCCAGGCTGTGACACGGTCTGTTATTAAAGCTTTATTCCGCGCGCTATCCCCGTGGCAAGAGATCGTAAAAGGTATTTCGATCCGTGATATAAGACGGTAACACGACAATGCGGGCTTTTACGGACGCGGCTTCTACTCGTAACAGGCCTGCCAATCGTCCGTAACGCGATCCGCCACTTACATCTTCACGTGAACGTAACGGCGATACCTAATAAAATGTCGCCGGATTATTTTTCACCGGAGGACCTGCCGCTACCTCCTCCTAGCAGAGAGTCTATGAACCGACCTAGCCATTAACGCAATATAATCCCGTCGGACACTGTACATAGGCTGTCTGCGAAGAGTGAACACAGTGGGAGAGTGCTCGGTTTCGACTCGGCTATCCAACGACACCGTCAGTTCTCTTGCTAAACGCTTTTTAACATTTAAAAATCAGCAAATTACAATACATTTTATGCTTCAGTTAATAAAGATTACAATTTAAAATTGCGTGTAATTTGTATGGGTCATAAAAACGCGCAATGCTTATTATAAATTATGCTGTGGGCAACGCGTCGATCTTCGATTCTTGCATTCATTTATTTATTTTTCAATCGACTTTTTAATCAAGAAAATCGATTCACTATCCCTGTATATTTGTTTCATCATGGCTAGCAACTACGACCACTATTTAACACTAGATTGCCCAAGAAAGTCATTTTGACTGCCTTTTAGTTTCACTTAGAAACGTAATTAGCTATATAATGATACAATTTCTTAAAAATTGCTTATTATAAATTAAATGCTTAATGCAAAAAAAATGCTTATTATAAATTATGCTGTGGACAACGCGTCGATCTTCGATTCTTGCATTCATTTATTTATTTTTCAATCGACTTTTTAATCAAGAAAATCGATTCACTATCCCTGTATATTTATTTCATTATGGCTAGCAACTACGAC
>SHCU01000619.1:14774-41365 GCA_004307685.1 Ceratina australensis | reverse complement strand
CGGTTCTTTTACAATTTTCACGAATATTTTAACGAGATATCTGACATTTTACTTATATCAAATATCAAAGTTATACCATATACAACGTAATTACAAAAATTGAGGTAATATTTCCTTATGAAAAATGTAGCGTAAGATTCATTGTATAAAAAATCGCGAGAGGTCTAATTAATAAAATTGGACAGACACGAGGGTAGCAGTGTACATTTCTTTGGTTCGGTTATCGATGACAGAGAGGCATCGGGGATGGCGCGTAAAACCAGTGGCCTGTTCTACAAGAAACGAGGATGACGAATCGTTTCGTGGGGGGATCGGAGAAGGGCTTCATCCCTTGATATATCGACGCAAAGCGGTGAGCGATTCCCACGAAGGATACCGCGAGCCAATCTTTCGGAAACCAGCCCCGGCGTCCAAAGGAGCGTGATATTTATAGGGCGGATTTAAAGTATAAAGTTACGCAACCGGGGATAGAGAGACCGTTCCTAGTACACTGCTGTGTCTTCCTATTTTATGGAAGATCGCGGGTGCCACCATTACAACTTTGAATTCCGATCGTGAGCCTGTTCCGTATCCGGAAATCCAACGTCCGTGACGAGAAAGCGTCTCATCTCGGATATAAAATGCACCGTATGGTCATAAAAATATGCTTTAATGATGCAATGATTTTTCTAACTCCTTCACAATCGAGAAAAATTGTTGTCTAAATATTTACTGAATTTCCCTATCTTTTTATATTGTTATAATTATTGTACGATATATTATATGAGACTACTGTCAATTTTTATCATTTTCCAAAATGAATGTCATGACTCGTTAAAAAATTACAGTGAGAAGGAATTTCAATCGCAGGAGCGATACTATGCATAAGAATCGATGTAAAAAGTTATGAGCTTTTACAGATGATAGCTTGGGGTGTAGGCAATCGTTCTGAAATTTTGCAGATACCTTCTCTGATACAAAAACTAATTTCCTTGAAAATATAAACAATTTTTCTTGACATCGAATTTGTTTAAGAACTACCATCAACTTTTCCACCGATCTGATATTCGCTGCCTCGCTCTCCCCTATATTTTATCACGCCCCAGTCGGAGACTAGATCCGACCGGCTCGATTCTCCTCAGTTTTTATCGTTTCCTATCGAGAAATTTGTAAACAACTTTCGGCACTTCGAAGCCCGCGAATTTACTTTCGACGGTAGGCATCGCCCTTTATCGCGGCGAAACAAATGTGACAACTTCTCATTCGTTCCGTCGTTCCTTCCCCCCGATATCTTGCTCCCCCACGTAATAAACACTCATTTTATCACATACTCGCGTCTCGCTTCCTTTCGATCCGCGCGCCCACCGTACCGTGGCGTACTCCTTCCCCTTGGCCACTTTTTTCGAAATCGTGGTACGTTTTACAACCCCCGAACGACAGAGCGCGAGGGAGATTCCCGGTACAGGTAACGGCGGTATCGGCGGATCGCGTGAGCGTAAAAGTTATAAGTAAAAGCAAAGTTCGAACAAATCGTACGTGACGAGTTTAGGGAATTTAAACCGCGCGGGGGACAAACTCGTAGAGCACGATGTGACAAGGAAGACCGTGAAACGAAGCGTAGCAGGACCCGATGCAATTTACCTTTAGTTCGAGATTCTACGGAACCTTTTATGGGCAAACTTCTTCAAGTGCTCTTGTTATTTGGTCGCGAATGACAAACGAGGATGTAGGACAAGGTAGTTCAGGATGTACGAGAATAATACTTTAGGAAGCTATGCTCTTTCGATTTGATTCCTGCTCATGAACTTGTGAACTGCGAAAATTATATAGTAAATTATATAGTAGTAGTCCTGCCTCTAAGGATTTCTGAAAAGGAATCAATTCCTTTATAATATACCCTATGCTTCATAATGAAGAGAACGATAACTGAAAGGCAACAAAAGAATTAACCCTGTACGAGAATAATACTTTAGGAAGCTGTGCTCTTTCGATTGCATTCCTGCTCGTGAACTTATGAACTGCGAAAATTATGTACCAATTAAAGGATTTTTATAATTTTGTGATGAAAATTTGTAAACCTCTTTCTTGAGCCAGTGTACAAGAGAGGTGTGAAACCTGTTAATGTATTTCCCGCAACCCGGTGAAAAAAGGTCCAAGTTCGTGGCCGTGATAATTGGAGAGGAAAGTTTTAAATCCAATAACCGTGGATAGGAGACGGTCGTCGATACGTCAGTACAATTCCCACCGCAAAGCGCGAAACGAAAGAGTAGGACAGGCGAGGGGAAAAGAGGGTCTCCAAACGGGGTGAAAATCCCATTACAAACTATCCTCGCTTCGGTCTCGGCTGTCTCCTTCTACCGAATCCTCGAACGTGAGATCTTTGCATGAATATGTAAATCCTTATTTTCGGATCGAGTGCACTCGAAACCGAAAACTAAGCCGAGGAGAGGAACGTTCCGCGACCGCTTGTGCCTTAGAATTGATTTATTAGCTCACTCGACTTATCCCTCCGAGAAGGCTGCCGCCTTCGAGGAAAAAAAGATACCGGGGTAAACGGTGCATCGAGCACACTCGATCGGCCCTCGAGATCGAGTACGATGATTAATCACACTCGTTGGGGCACTTCGATCATTGGGATTCTCACTTTTTCGACATACGCATTTGACAACGTAGGAATTTCGAAATCATATTTTCTTATCGTACAACAAATTTGATGCGCTTTATCAATCAAATTTTTATAATCTAATTAAAAAAAAATAAACGGATGGCAGAAACGGTTGACCTTTAGACCTACATTTACTAAAGCTTTTTTACTCAGTACAGTGTGCCCTATGCACCATATAAATATTGAATGCTATTTTTTCAACACCCTGTATATTATTATTTATAAACCAAGTATGACATTACGAAAGGCATTGAGATTTTAAAGGAACATCAAGATATGACTGGGGGATCCGGGAACAACAAAAGCAATTTCTTCGTACTTCCATTAGCCAGGCCGCGTACATTTTTTCGATTCGAAAGTCGCGAAAACCGTTGAGAGAGGAACGTTAAAAGAACGATGGAAGAAATGGAACAAAAGACACGCGTAAGGCTGGACATCGATAGCAGAAATTTGATGGGGGTTGGCCGAGGAAGGACGCCGCCGGGCGTCTCGTCCTCGAAAGTTTTAATACCAGGCGCGGAGCGTGGGGTTCTGGCAGACAACACACCGTGGAGGAACGAGAGCGACGGGCGGGGAAAGAAAAAGCGAGACAGACCGGTAGAGAAAGGGAATATTTCGGATGATTGGTATTGTCGGAGCTCCGCGAGATGCAAAGAACCGTGGGGTGGATTCGGCTGTATTCAAATGGGGTAGCCATTAGAGTTATGTTAGAATATATTGATTATTGGGGGGATCAAAGGGTAGGGGACGACGGGATGACGCCAGTACCGAGCAGCGCGGTGAAAGACGAAGGCCCGAAACAACTGATCCTCTTCTCTGTCTGTGCTTCCCTTCGACCCTATCCGCAGCCTCCTCGACACCCTTTCGCTCTATCGCACCCCTGCGAATTCTTACGCGACTGTCCACTGACTCCGATCAAATCTTTACGCATCTTCCGTTATTACGTCGTCATACACGTGCATACTCACTTCTGAGAATTTTACTATCAACAGCACGACGAAAGAAGTTAAATAGAAAATATGGATACGAGGTGGCACACGCTCGCTTTGGTGTATCAACGGCAGGAAATTACAAAGATAGAAACGTAGCAATGAAGCAACTAATTTTACTAATTATTTCAACGTAATAAATGGACAGTGGGACTACGTTCTTATTTATGCATCGTCGTCGCCGTCGTCGTAAACATGCATACACAGAGAGAGAAAGAGAGAGAGAGAGAGCCGCTGGAAAATATTATTCGCGGATACACCCGGCGGTTTCGCCGAGGAACAAAGGCATGAAAGGAAAACGAAAGCGCGGAAGGCGAAATGGGGTGGCGCGTACATTTCAAAGATACGCGAAAAGAGCGTTCGAGTAGTAGGAAGGCGATTCGGCGCGGCACTGGAAAGTCGAGAAAATATTCGCGCGAACAAACGCGCAGGGAATTATCGAGCATTAGTCGATGGCTGCTTTTGCCGCGGCTCGAGCACCGTGGAACGGGTTAGGGGGATCGGGTGGTATACGGCGAAGGGATAAAAGGGAGCAGAGAAGTACAATCGATGAAAGGGTTGGACGTCAAACCCCTTCGTGTCGCGATCTTCTCCACCCTTAGTCGGTCTGCCACCGCCGCCGTACCGCGCGACTCACCCCCGCCGAAACACCCGTCCCGCACCCCGAACCTCCTCTTTAACCACCTTCCTCCGCCGCTTCCTCCACCTTCTCCTCCTTCCTCATCCGTTACCACCACCGCCGTGCCGGCCACCCGGCCGCCACCCACCCTTACCCCCTTACCGTCATAGCTGTAACTCACCGCCACACGGTAGCGCCCTTGCTGCGTACACATTTACATAAATTATTGATCCCTAAAACACACCGCCGCCAATGCCATTGCCACTGCGGAGACCAAACCTTAAGGAGAACCACCGTGCCACTGTCTCCTATCGCCGGGCTGCTACCTCTCCCTACGACTAATCATTACGTTGGCTTCTTCGCTATCGATAATCCTCTCGTTAGTATTTTAACGTTTTCGTCTTTATCGAAGAAAAATTGTAGAACATAGCGTATTTTCCCTTTGCCGGTGTCAATCTTTGACGCGCGTTCAAACACTCTGAGTGAAGCGATCACAAACCTGTTCAAGAAGATTTTTTAGTACGAAATCACATCTCTCTAACGTAGCGTAATCCAATCGTACTTATATGTACAACGCGAGATACAGATGACTAAAGCCGTCTATTGAAAAAATAATCGATTACTTTTTACTGGACCTAATATTTTAAGAGACGAGTTAATCACCTGCTCGATACTCGATAAATCAATCTATTCGTTTCTAAGATTCATTTAAATTCATAAAACAAGCTATCACATTTTCACTTATTATAAGTTCGCGTAATTTTCGTCACCTCATAGCAGATTCCCAATCAGACAATTTCTCACGCCTAATATTTTAATTGTAATATTTTCCCCGTGCGGGTGGAGGATGGGTGCATTCAGGACACTTGATGAAAAGGAAGGAAGCGTGATGCGCGGCGAAAACGGTTCTGCTACGTCATTAAGCTACGCATTGTTCGCAGGGAGCTGATTGTCTTGGCCGCTCGTTTTAGCCGTAGCTAGAGAGACAATTGTTCAATATTCCCATTGATCTGTGAGACTCCCCAGAGGCTGCTTCATCTACCGTCAAATATATATATATATATATGTATATATATAACGAAGTCTTTTGTCAATATCTCAATTTTAATGATATGAGGCGGCAACTAAGCCCTCTCGTTCCTTCCTCCTATCCCACCCTATTTCTCTTTCTCCGTTCCTCGTTCCTCCCTTTTCAACCTCTCCTTCCGCGTGAGGCGAGGGAGCGGGTAAAAAGCGGATAGATGGTTAACGTTCACGCAGCTTTATCTTCACCGACACGCCGTTCATTCGCGACGAGTAACGCGTGTGACGACGCGTTTCCGTCGAATCGGCTGACGCGGGACGATTAGTGCGAAAGAGCGTTGTTGCTTTTCGGGTAAAAAAAAAAGGAGGAAGAAGAAGAAAAAAGATGAAAGGAAGAAAAATGGTGGAGGAAGGAGCGGCGACAAAAGGGCTGGAAAATGGGATCACGAGCGGAGAACCGTACGTAGTCACAGGTTCGGGACGACAATGCGTTATGGCGGGCTGCTGCGATTCTTTATAGCCGATGCGAGACTATTATGTCTTCTGCCGGGACACGCCGGAACGTTCCTCTACGCAGCGTTTGCTTTTGTTCCAACCCGTACCTGTCTAACGTACTGACACAGCCGTCACTGAAAAAACGATAGAAACAAACAGCCACGCTCGCTACCCCTTTGTAGTTTGTCTCGGCAGCAGCGATAGAAATATTCCGCTGCGGAAAAGGCGTCGTATAATTGGACTCGTTATTTACAGATTTTTATCCTGGTATCGTTATCGTTATCAGATCACGTTAAAAATTATGACATTCTACTAATTCCTCTCGAAATAAAACAAAAAACTGATATCAATGACTGCTCAGGGATCACTAGCTGCAGCTGGTCCAGGAGACCTCAAATGAAGAATCTAAAAATGAGTTAGCGTCTTGACGTTACGAGTGCAATCTGCAGTCTCGAAATCGCGATTACGTGCACGGTTAAATGCGGACGCGAGGCCGCATGGTCATAATTAACAGTCATAAATTATCAATCCGAACATCGGTTAGCGGTACGGGCTGGCGCCTGTACAACACACGACGCGACAGAGACGGGAACCGAAGCGGACAACAGAGCCAGAGAGAAAAGGAGAAGGAGGCGAGTGGGTGGATTAGAATGGATACCGGTACGGTTGGCGTTAGTGCCGCGCAGAAATGGCAGGGTGAACGAAGGGTGATAGTCGAAGGGTGGCTACGGGATAGCCACCGGTCAAGTGATTGATATAGAGGTGCGGTCGGTACAGGGCCAACCGGCTAGTGCTGACTCTGTGATGTGTGCACGAATCTGCGAGCACTGCGAGACACGTCACTGCGACGGTCCCGTCGCGTCGCGTCGTTTCGCGGTCCAAAGCAACAAATGTGCCTACCGCCTCGGTCACGTGACTCGAATCACGAAACCTTCGGTATTCCCACGAAGCGAGCATCAACGGAGCCCTCGAGGATCCTCCTTGTCCATTTCGCGCGATTTTCGTCGCAGTTTCACGTTGTCGATTAAATTCGAGATTAAAATAAAAAATTATGTACGCACAGGGTGAGATTTATAATATTTTAACGCTTTGCACTCCGTTGACGCCGCTATGGCGACGTGATCAAATAAATAAATAAATCCGTAGCTGCTTGGGGTCACTTTGTATCTTTATACATACAGCAAGAGGTCTTTCAGCCTAAGCTTAATGCTTCAGTATTTTATTGTTGCTTAGATTAGGTCATTAAGTATGAAACGTCCGATTTGAGACCGAAAGTTCATAATCGGACATTTCATACTTAATGACCTAATATGTATGCTTCATTACTTCATTATTTATATTTGCTAAAAGGTCTTGTGAAAAATTGTCCGGAGTGCAAAGGGCTAGATAATTCATTGTAGCAGAAAATGTATGCTATTTTTTTTTTTATTTTTTCTTATGAATCTTGTATAATAATTTTTCACTATAAAATTGTCGATTTGCTGAAGAAGGGTTAGGTCAATTCGTCGTTTCATTTAAACCCAATAAAAAGACAGGGAACGGAGTTACGCGATTGCTTATCCTTCCATTAAAAGCACTTTAATTTCTTCCAACGGTCCACTCAAACAGAGGGATGTAATTTTTCTCCGTCGAATAATTTTTACGAAGTCCCGGTATGCGAAAGAGAGAGAAAGTGGCTGAGCCGATAGCGCGGTGTCTGCCGAGAGGAGAGCTCAGATTCTCCGACAGGAATACAGACGGATAAACGGAAATTCAGGGAGGTAAACCGACGGTCCGACCGTCGAACCGACGGGCATAGCTCAGAGATCCGAGCCACGGTTATATGCTTTAATTCCTTCGACGGCTTTAATTCTCATATACGTATTCCACCTCCCCCAGATTTCTCCCCCCTCTGACCGCTGCCTACAGTCTATCTCCACCCTCTACCTTCTCTCTCACCCTTTGCTTGTCTCTCCTCAAACCTCGAACCCTTCCGACGCCTCGTGTCCAATGCTTTGCGCATTTCCACAGTCACGATTCTTCATTGTGATAAAAATTCCATGCTTCTAACAATATTCTCTGATCGCATATGAAAGACACATTTTTCCGTCGCGATTTTTACGCGAATTTATACGCATTTTTAATCGAAATATAAATCTTGTTACGTAAATAAAATAAATGTAAATAGAGTTCTCTAACTTCACCGAAAGTTGATTAAGAGAATGCATTAATTGTACTTTGGGAGGGAGTTTATGAGCTGGAAAATTTAAAGAAGTGACAGGGTAGAGTTGTGTAATTAGGAAAATCATTAAATTGAATATGCATCGGGCGGAGGAAATAAGTTGATCGACCTTGAAAAATGTAGAGGTCCAACGGAGATCTCGCGGAACGGATGAAATTTATTCCGGAAATACGTCCTCTCTCAGCATGCAGAGAGATAAAGATATTCTGGTTTTTGCATAGATTAGTAATGGAAGCTCTCTCGCGGGATGGAAGCTCTTTCGGAAGGGAGTCGTTCGGCGTTATGGTAAGGGATGGCCAGCGTACCGTTTGCAAAGCCTTCTTCACTCTTTCCGCTTTTATCTCAGGAATTATTGCGATGCCTTCAATCAACAAACGAGACTCGATGTACAAGCAGTACAAGTGATTTTGGTTTAAATCGGAAAAAATAAATAATTTTTAAGTTCTTGTAACAGGTATGAATTTTTTAAGTGAAAATTTATCGTAGATATTGATAAACTTATTGAATATGATATCGAATCGATTACGAAGTACAAGAAACTTTTATTTAAAACAGAGAAGAATAAATAATTTCGTATATCCGCTCGATCTTCAAGTTCTTGCAATAGATACGAGTTTTTCAAATGGAGACGACATTTATCGTTGACATTGATAAACTTGAATATTATATTGAATCGATTATGAGTGCTAATAAAAATTTGTAACGCATTGGATGTGATTGTCGGTATTAATCAATTTGCAGCATCGACGTCTGGTCAGCGAAGGGGAACGGGAAGGAACAGAATTTCAAACGGAATGAAACACCGAAAACGGCACCAAAGGAGGAGTTTTTTATTTGCTGCGAAGCAAATCCCGGCTTGGAGGTACTCCGGCTCTGGAACTGGGTGTGGCCATGTGGAGAAGGGTTGATGTAAGCTTATACGCATGCAGAAAGAGATGCCCACGGGCAGAGAGGCACGGGAGACGTGAGGATGGCATAGAAGAAGGGTCGAAAGGATAACGAATATGACGTCAATTTTAAGGCAGGCTGGGGGAGAAGCAATCACCGTCGGCTGGGATCGACCATCCCCATTTCCAACCCTACCCCGCGATTCTCACACCACACCCCCGCGGACTTTGAACTTTGACTTTATCAAACTACAGGAGCACCTTCAGCCAGGTGGAAACGCGTGTATTATGTTACGCGAGGCAGCATCCTTTGATGAGGCTCGATCTTGCTCCGCGTGGAATTCGACGGTGAAAAAACAAACGAACAGAAAGAAAAAGAGGGGAGCAAAAAAAAAGAAAGAAACAGGAGCGGAATAACGTGATAAAAGAAAGGTAAAAGAAATCGGAGAGACGCGTCGCGGGGATTCACCCGGCGTTTACAGACAAGGCTAATTAGCGGTTACTAATTATCGGGATAAAGCCCAGCGCGTGGTACGCACGTAAGTATTCCCAATTCCGGTGTTTAAACCCACCCCCGGCACAATCGGATGCCACCCCAGCCGACAATTGGTTTTCAATGACGGGATTCGATGTTCACCCGTTAAAAGGGCTCCGTGTTACCCAAACAGTGAATATCGACGCGTTCGCCTGCCGCTTACGATTTAAAAAACCGTGCTGAAGAGGGGAAAACAGATGGCTCGGCAAGTTAGAGTGCCCTATTATGCCTCGATGCGATAACGAGGGAACGGGAGAGAACGCGTAACGACGTAATGACGGGGACGATGGAAAAGTTGACTTCCTTGTAACAATTACGTCATTAATAATGATCGTAATGCTAACGACTCATCTCGTCAGGCGGGCTCCCGTGCCCGCGCTGCCGGTAACTGCCAGTAGTGGCAGCGAGCAGAAGCCAGCCGTGATAAAAGCTCGGAAGTACGTATAGGCGCCCGAAGCCACGGATATAGAAACGCTTAAGTGGTGCATTGGAATCCCCCAACCCAGCCCGACTGCCACCACCGTCATCCCTACGCCGCCCACCCCCGAACCCTTCTCAGCCATCAGTCCCATCGGGCGGCCGACGACAGCCTATTGTTTCAACGTATTAGTCATTCGACGTATCGCAAAGTGTGCTGGCGAGGTACTCACTCGCGGTTCTCCGTCTCCTCCAAAACCAGCCTCCCGCCTACGACCATCAGCACCAATACACGTTTTCAGGGATCACGGACACTTGCTTTAACCACACTGAACCGCCCTGACTTCAACTTCGAACGGCGACGCCGCTTGCGGGGCTCGCCGCTGTGCGTCGCCATCGGATGGACACCGAGTCCTCGTGGAATTTTACTTTCGTTTTTACACGTTTAGGCCAATTTCAGTAAATATGCTCATGGTTAATGAGTCAATTAATATACTGCATTCTATGGTAGCTTTTATTAAGACGTTCAAGTTTCTCCTATAATAGACCAATGGTAAATACATAAGACAATACATAAGCCAAGATATTTATTTTACTTTCATTTTCATCCCTTTAGAGCAACTTTAGTAGAAATAGTCACAGTTAATGAGTTAATCAATTTTTCACGTTCTATTGTAGCTTATGTTAACAGATTCAAGTTTCCCCTAAATCCATAGACCCATTCAAAAAAATATAAAAAATTCCTGAAACTGAAATTGAAAGTAGTTCACGATATCTCCTTTTGCCTTATGTCCTTATGTTAGTACTACTGCTGCTACCGATTTACCGGTTTACCGATTCGCGAATGCACCTGTGCAGATTAAAGAGTATAATCCAAGATGCATAGTTCAAGTGTGAATTAACCAATAAGTTTCTTTTCATTTAGTATATGTATTATGTATAGTAGTAAATGCTATTAATTTCTTTTCAGAAATTACTTGTAAAATTTTATTCGATTTCACCTAAAAAGTCATTGTCATGGCTACGAATCTGTTGATATCGCAATGAAAAATCAGTGCCTTTCGGTTCTATTGAATCAATCCCGGAAGCGATAAGTCAACGTAAGTGTTGGAGCGGCACTTTTTCCGACGTTTACACAAGGGTTTCGTGTCTACTCGTGCGGATGCTCGTTTGATCGAACGTGCAAATATCCGGGGAAAAATGTTTAGAATGTAAGCCGAGTATCACGGGGCGGACAGTGAAAACGGACACGTTCCGACGAGGAACGTTCGCATGTAACGTCACCGCAATAAACGTTTCTTCTGGTTCGATTCCTTGGCAGAAACCGCGCGGTCGTCGCGTTCCGGCGGTCTTCATCGATCAGTTTGATCGCGTTGTGTGTATCGTGACCCGCCGATCGTACTTTAATCCGAACTGATGCAATCGAGCACCGCATTGCGCCCCTTGTCGTGCAACTGCGACACTAGAAACAGTTGCACACGATTGCCCGCGGATTTCATACTAATATTGATTGGACAAGGCTTGCTGCATGCACGCCGACGTAATCGTATGATCTTCCTAACGACATAAGTACACCCGGACTACAAATGGGCAACGCGGCTTTACCCCATTATCGCGAACCGAACTTTAACCGTTATTTCGCTTCAATTGAAAACCTTTCACAGTTGTTTTTTTTCCTTCGGAAAAATTTTATACGCGTTTTAATAGAACATATTAACTCCTTGCACTAAAGACGTGACGGTCACCATTTGTTTTATAAAATATTTTAAATATTTGTTATATAGGCAAATAATTATTGCTTCAATATGTTAATTACATTAAACTTAATTATTATGAGATTCATATATATCAATTTAAAAAATGATCAAAAGAAAAAATTTATAACACATTTAATACATTAATTTATAGAGATTCATGAAGTATGTACGGAAAAACTTCTCGAGTGCAAAGGGTTAATGTATGCATATATGTATGTATTCCTATTGAAACCTGTGGAAAACAATGTAAATAGAAATACTAAAAGCATGTCAAATAAAGACAGCAATTTCAAACTCATGCTCTCTCTCTTTCTCTCTTTCTTTCTAACGATCAGACTTTTATGGCATGAATACTCTATCTATATTATTTCCATGATATTAATACTAAATTTGGATTGAAAATGAAATGATTTGAAATGTACTTTATCAGAACAATGGCAACCGCAATTGTGACCCGGGAAATGTTGATAAAAAGACGAAAGGTGATCACGTACGCACGCGGACACGGTGATCCCCTGAAAAATGTAATAAAATACGGAAGGAGGAATCAGTTGTAAAGTAATTATTAATGTCGGTGCATGCAACGGGCGAGCTGCCGCCAGAAACTTTTGGCAACACGCAAATAAGCCATATTCCTTTCGCTGTACATAGTTTAACTTCGGCTGGGGTGTTCCATCCCCCCGGGCTGATCGCCGATTTTAATATCTCATCGGCACCGTAATCCAGAAAGGTGAATATTTTTTGGCGATTAATAAAAGTTAAAATAAGAAGTATTTGTAATATATTATAATGTCTTTTGCCAGCAAAGACCAAAAATTTTATGAGCTAGGAATCATGCTACTACCACAAAAATGACAAAAGATATTGGACCAGAATGGCCAATATATAATTTAATAAAATATTTGTCCATTATATCAAAATTGTCTTTCATTTTCAAAGAAAAAAACGAAATTACTTTTGGAACAACCCAATAGTATCCTTTGTAATTACTACAACAGTTCTATACTGATGGAAAAATGAAAATAACAATGTTTAGAAAATCGAAGCGGAATGTTGCGTGAAATTTATCTGTGTACCGAATTAAGTATCGAAAGGCCTCGCGGTGGGGTGAGGGGCAAAGTAAAGTCGTTAGGTCGCGAAAAGGGAAGGAAACGGGAATGGTGTGAAAACCAAAAGACTCCGGGACGCGTCGGTAAAAGTGGGCGGTAGATTTATCCTCGGCGGTGATTTCCTCAGATTTTCCGCTCGTATTATTTGTTCGACATCGGGTCGACGGAAGAAAGAGACGAACGGTAGGGAACTCCGTCCATTTCTTTACACTGTGAAGAATATCAATTGTTAGAAATACAAAGGGTAAGAGAGCCGAGGGAGAAACTGACAGATAGAGCGACGAGGAGGGCGCGGAAAAAGGGAAAGAGACGCGAGGCGACCGTCGCGTTGTACCTAGTTTGGGGTAAGGAGAGAACCGTCGACGTTCTATAGAGAGAGAAAGCGAGAAGGAGAGAGTGGCGTAGGGTAGCGAAAGGAGGGTGCCGCCTGTGGCACACCGCCCCTGTACAAACTAAATTCTTAAGAGAATTTAACCGTTTGAATAGCTCGCAAATCCATTGCAAATGTTTACACGGGATTTGCACGGTCACCCCCACCACCGTCTTTCACTCTTTCTGCTCACGCCCGCGAGCTACCTGACTCCTCAGCTTTGCTCCTCGAAGGAGCCTTAATACCATAAATCGAACCGTTCGATACAAATATACCAGAGTATCTTATAGTATAATGCCATTGACGAAGAAAATAGCAGACAGGGCCATCGATCTTTTTTCTCTGTTTAACACAGGAAAAATCAAGGGACTCTTCTTGGCATAACTCACCTACTCTATGAATAAATATCTCTATAGGAGCCTTAATACCATAAATCGAACCATTCGATACAAATATACCAGAGTATCATATACTATAATGCCATTGACAGAATGGCAGGCAGGAGCTATCAATCCTTTTTATTTTTTTAACTCAGGAAAAAATCAAGGGACGTTTCTTGTCACAACTCACCTACTCTATGAATACTATCTCTATGGCATCAAACTTGAAGCTCTAGGTAATCGTACATTTCGTACTTAATAACGTGACAATTAAATCGAATAAAACCAAACTATTCGTCGAGTTACACCTGATAACTAGGATCCGACGAATCTTATAGGAAAACTAGGATACCTTCGAGGACGGAATCGATTTAGCGCAGAGACGCATATCAAGGGAGCACGTGGAAGCTCCCCAAGGCGGTCGCGATGCGGGAACTTTACTAGGAAACTTCTATCAAGAACAGAGGCAAGACCGCAACGATCAGTAGTCCTTCCCGGTAGCAGTTCGTCTCCGGTTTACGGACGTATGTAAAGCACCGACCGAAACAGCCCCCAAACCTCCGCGACCGCTCCCTTACCTGCTCCTCAAGACAAACAGTGGCGGTGTCTTAACAAGTGGACCAAGCTGCGCCCAAGACAAAGGGTAATTGAGGGCAGGGATTAATACCCCTATACACCAGAAATCCAGCCTGCCCGCTCCTCGGAGTTCCGCAGACTGTATCTCTCCCTGGAAGCGGGACACATTCACTCCCGGCGCTGGCCTCCCGTGCGCTCGCTATCTGTTTATCTCTGTCCTCGTCTCCTTCACCCCGATCTGACCCGCTCCTTCCGGTTCTTCGACTTGCTCGCGCGAGCACCCCCCTTCGCACATCTCTCGTACTTGTTTCTTCCCGACGTCTCGTCTGAGTTCCTTCCAGATCCAGTGTCTCCTTCGAGACAAACTGTCGTCCGAGCCGAGGGCTGGTCATTTTGCTAATTAAACAATCAAATACGGGCAGCCGACGGTTTCCCATTTCGCTGGCCGCCTCTCCAGAGTCTTTCCAACCTCTTAACCGACCGATTAACTTCGAACTGAACTTCGATTGTCTCATACCAAACTGGAAACGTGCCTACATGCTCGAAGACGTGATTCATAGCTGATCAATGATTAAGATTATCATTTTCATAAGTACTAAGCTACAGCTTCGGACAACTGCCTATGTGTGAGTTCCCTAATTTACATGCAGGCATCTCTTCGCTCTTCATTGTATTTCAACGATAGCATTGTTATACATATATATATTTCAGTCACTTACACTTTGAACTATCGAAACGTCGGTCATTTTAGTCGTCTGAACCATCGAGCTATCGATTCAATCTTATCAACAGTTGAAGCAGCTGCCTTAAGTTGATTCGATGTAGTCGATGATTCAAAAAATAAAGTCAACTAAAGACACCGTTGGTTACTATCGACTTAATCGATAGTTTTTAGTCGACGGTGCCCATCACTAGCTGTACATGCATTTGTCTCAGATAGTTCCTGTTTAATTTACGCGTCTGAATCGTGCGATGTTGATCGCGAAGTGAAACTAGGGAGCGTATATCAAGAAAAAGGTCTTCGAATCCCCGAAATCTTAACAACCCTTTCGGGACGGGTAAGGAAAGCAGGAAACGGGGGAGAAAACGAACGAGGAGACGGAAGAGAGAGAGAGAGAGCGAGAGAGTGAAGACGCGAGACTTAACCCTCGCGGAATTATAATACAAAATGTCATAACTATCCGCCTAATCACACTTTATTCTAACTGGTCCCTTCGTAACGAGGTGGCGCGGTCTTTTGTGCCGACTGCGAGGTACGCGGACAAGCGGATCGTAAAGTAGAACCACCCCACGGGACCCCGAGGATGTTCAACGTTCTTAGAGCATGAAACTCGAAAGGACGCATTTGGAAGCCGTACGAATATTACGATTACCCTCCTAAGCGCAGTTCATTATCATCGTTTGCACAGTACAGATAGAGTCGGGAAGTTCGTATCGCGCGATACCACTGTTCGTTTAATACAATAACGATAACGATGTTCCGGAGGAATATCTAAGTATTTGGTAATTATCTACCGAAGTACACAGCGACATTAGGAGTCACTGATACATTGAACGATGGTAATTAAAATAGGGGTTACCTTTCGTCTGAACTGGCATCGCAATAAAAAAAAAAGAAAGTACAAGATTTATTGAATTTTGTTAAGGTAGTTTTTAGACAACTATGCAAGTCAAATGGTAACTAGAAGAAAAACCTTACCTAAAATACAAAATTAAATTGAAAAAATTAAAACCTAAAATACAAAAATTGACCTTCAAGTGACCTTGAACGTGACCTCCAAGATCAGAAGCAAAGTCGTGAGTATATTTCCCCCTTGAAATTGAACAACTTTTGTACGCAATATTTTTCGCTAACTTTCATGGGTTCCAGAAAATTGTACTAGGGAACTTAAAATGGTCCACCGTGTCCGATCAATGGTCCCATCCTATAAACTAATTTCCTTGAAGAAATAAACAATTCTTAACATCGAATTTGACTAAGAACCACCTTAAGGACATCAATTCGTTACAATAAATATTCTAATTCTACATAATCTATAATATCGCTAAAAACCTCGAATAAAATAAAAAAAATACTATTACTACGGTTGGTCGTATTGGTGAATAAGTGTAACCGAGTATTTCGCGTGCTAATCACCTAGCAACGACAACACAATGTATTAATTATTATTGAACCTATGGCCAGTGACCGCGGGCATAAAACAACCGGCAGGGATGGAATGGGAAGTTGGACCTGGGAAATGCGTCACCTAGATACACGACACGAGATAATTGTCGTTATAAATTATATGTATATTTTATTACCGATCGACCAGCGGCGATAGGGATTATTGCGTGCGTTCGATTGTAATGCATTATCTTTTGCCCGCTAATGGCTGCGCCCGCGGGCCCCGCGATCTCTGAACTGTGTGCTTCACGTTCCCATTCTATCGTGCGATCGCCTCATGCAACAAGCGACAGCTGGGATCTACCGTGCTGTGCAGCCAGGCCACCACCACCGACGCGATTATGTCAGCAGGAGCACTCTTCATTCGCTACGATTTTCTTCGTAGATCAAACAGTGAATCATAGCCACTTGTATGAAAAAATAATTTAATCAATAGCTGCTTAAGTGCTCCCTGTATATTTCTACTAGTAAAAGATTTTCTAATCGGTGCTTGTTGATTCGGTTTCGTAAGGAAAGTGGATTGTATTTCAGATTAACCTTTTAGACACGATGAGCCACCATAATGGCTTTTGTAGATGTCATCTTTCTGAACAACGCGCCACTGTAGTGGCTTAAAGTATGTGTATGATTATATCGTAATTTTTCTTAAAGTATGTTTTGTTTATTTATATTAAGTAACGCTTTTAGAATATATTGATGGATTTGTAAAGGCGTGTATATACGCCTTTAGAAGTCAAAGGGTTAACAGTGTTTCATTCCCAACCATATCCAATAAAATCGAAGAAAGGCTGATGCCTCCGATCGAAAAATTCAACGAGTTCCTCCTATTAAGTCATCGCTCGCTGCTATCACCGTCGGCACTGGTTGCTGAATAAAATACAAAGGATGCACGCATTAACCGAGTTATTCGCTCATACGGAGCGGCGAGGTTACCGTTAACCTTACGATAATTTACGAAGTAGTTAGCCGCGCAACCTTTGACCTACGAGCGTCTTGCATGCAGCCGTTGGGCGGTTTGTGGGTGGCTAAAAGGCAAGACTACCCACTGATGCAACTTGTACGAGGGGCAAGAGTGTAAGGTCTTTTCGAGACCATACTTATGTACATGTACCTGGCTGCGTACCTGGCAATGCCACTATCGATTATTAGTTGTTATCTTGGTGAAGTATTGCAACCCCAACGGGCAAGTAGCAACCGGCAACACGACGACGACGACGACGACGACGACGAATACTACCGGGTCGGTCAACGAGTAGTACACCTCCTACCCCTCCGCCGTACCGCACAGGCCTCGACCACTTGCATACATCACTCGACACCGAGATAAGACTCGGATGGATCGTTATACTGCCCGGTCTATGATTAATAATTACCCGCGAGCCTTTATCAGATGCCAGACGACGGTAGAGTTACCTCGATAACGAGTAATCAAACCCCAACAGCTTAGACGGGCTTTACGTTCAACCAGTGCATTCAGCGCGTCAACGTTCGCCTGGAAGACATCAAATGACCGAGCGCAAAATCGTACCGTGACGTTGTACGAACTTTTATTTAAAAAAAGAAAAAACCGGGAATATATTTTTAATAGATGAAGATATCATATTGTTTGGATGAAAGATAATGGGATTCATCGGGTAGGAGGAATAATTGAAATGTCGGCAAAATTTGTAAGATGGTTTCATTAGTTACGGATCGCGAATATAACCACGGGAGGTTCTATTTAACTGTGCCGAGACGTATCGTGCCGTGACACTTTCTCGCCCTTGTAAATGCAAATTTTATTAATAACGAGAAGGTTATATTTCAAATTGATCCGAGTTTCGCGCGAACCCAGTAATCGCGTACTCCGGGTCACGCACCTCGGGTCGTTGTTATACGTACGCTAACAAAAAATAGATCTTGTATGTACGTGCGAATGCAATCTAAAACAATTAGTTAACTACTATCGCAAAAAGTTCATAAAGCCATTATTTAAATAAGAATATCACGCCCAAGGGCTGACCGAATGCTTTTAACTTGAAACGTGTACAACGTAGCCTACGATCCTTATAAACTCTTTATGTTAATTTTTTAACGCGTTGATAACCGCTCGTCGAGTCGAGGAAAAAATAAATTGTTTCAAACAATAATGCGTAAATTCGAAGAAAATGAGTCTATTGATTTTTTTTTCATCCGATCAAGATTTCGTTCGAAAATCGAAAATAACCGTCCATTTTTCCCGAGCACGTATCGCTCGATAAATTTGCCGGTACGTATAATTTCTAAAACACATACGTTTGATAAAAGGCTGGCACACAGAGTTAACACAGGAGGGGGTGGTTTGTTATGTCCGAGGGTGGCGGACGGTGTTAATCGCGATCTACCCTAGCGTACGCGTTCAAGTCTAAAGACTCAACCAATCGTGGCGGCCACTCGACCGGCAACGTCCAATAGTACGTCGGTTCACGTGCCGGTGTCACGTGGTCTGCTCGATTTCCCACAGGCTGCATTCGTGCACGTTCCGTGCACTATCATCGGTCACGATCGGGTATCAATAGAATTTGCATAAAAATCTATATACGCGTCCCCGGGTAAGTCATATTGTACGGTTGGAACGATGAGGCAGTGTGTATGTTTTACGAAACAAACATGCTATCACCCAGAGGCTCTCATAAATGGACCGTTTATTTTGAAAGTGATGTAAGTCCATTTTTGAGAAAGATGAGATATCACGTAATTCGTGCTTAATTTAATGTAAATTTTTTATGTATAACTAGTCCGTGTTTAATTTCTTAAGAAATTCCCATGTTTTGTACAACTTAAAATCGGTCGCCCTACACCAATTTCAAAATAAACGGTCCAAATATTAGAAAACAAAACTGGTACCCCATTTTGAGGTAACTAAAATCGATAGATTTTTAGAATTCAATCTGCAGTTAAAAGTGCATATAATTCTTTAATTATATTAAATACAATTAGTAAATTCAGACCTTATAGAGAGCTAAAATAAATGAAGCGGAAATCTGTGGCAGATCGTGTAATTTCCGCATCCTCTCGAAAATGCTCTTCGGGTAAATTGAAATGTTCGCATCCGCACAATTATTGTTCCTGTCCGTGATAAACGAACTTTAGCAAAAAACGCGACTCCCCGGTACGTACGCGTAATTAAGCCTCGCCTTGAAATTAAAAACCGAACACGCGTCTACGCGCGATGGCGAGAGAGGGAGGATAGAGAGAGAGAGCAAGGAAACGGAAGCTCAATCAAACGGGCGTAATAAAAAAAACGCGGGCGCGCGCGCTTTCGATTCGTTACGCGGGAGCGGAACGAGCGCAAACACGAGACGGCACGCGGCCCATGAAAACGTAAAATCGTTCGGAACGAGTAGTCTGCAGCGATGCAGAAAAGAAAAAGATCCGAGAGAGAGAGGCTTGCTGCTGCTGCTGCTGCTGCTGCCTCGGGTTTTTCTCTTCCGGCCAGAAGCTCGGAGGGTTCGGTTTAAAGGCCGTTTTCGGCGAAAAACACTGACCGCCTCGGTGCACGCGGCTGATTTCGATTGAATAATTTATGTTTCATTACGGCAGCCCGTGGCTTATAGGCGCCTTGCAAACGCCGGCCGTTCCGTACAGGCGCAGAAAGCCCTGAGCCAACACTGGACCGTCTGAATCAGACGGCCTTTCACATATTTCCTATAGGCATTCAACCCGGCCGGTGAAAAGAATTTTGTATCGAGGTTATTGAAGGGACGACGGCCGATACCGGCGCGATGCCCGCCGTCCTTCCTCTTCCACCAATATAAGAAGCTACTTCTTTTTTATGTTCGACTCACTCGAATTACGGCATCGGTAGGGTTCGTGTAGCGAACAGATTCTATAAATTACTTGTAAGAGATTATTTTTTGCTCGAGATAAGTGGCTCGATTGTACTTATTATTAATATCACCGAGGAGAGATTAGTAAAGAGTGCCAGCCTTATGGGACCTCGCGGCAGAAAAAAAAGAAGAGATGCTGGAGTGTACTATAGTAGAAATATGTATGAATGTATTGTAAAAATAGTTAAATTCTGATTAATAAACGAATAAAAACGAATCTTCGTATTTTTATTTCTTGACCCTTGACCAGATGACCAATCCTGAGGGTGATCAATCTGATTTTTGCTCTCAATTTTTCATTAGTATTAGTTCTTATTTTTATTTTGAAGTCAGTTCACTGTTAGAGTTTCACTTAAAAAACGCTACGAATTAATTTCAACACCTAATATATGATAACGAATGACTGATGATAAAATTGATCGGCACCTTAGAATTCTCAAACCGGGAAGAAAGAACGGGGGTAGATAGAACTCAGGGAATGATCAAACGGTGAAGAAAGGAGCTGTGGGGTGGGGAGAAGAGAGACAGATCGGAATGAAAAACATTCAGGGAAAACTCGAAAATCGTCTGCTGTATTATTAAAGCTGTCCCCATCTACCTTGGCGCACAGTTTTGCGTCACCTAAAATATCTACCGTGAACGAAGTATGCATGTCAATATTTTATAATACGACAAGACACATAAGGGATCTCGCCCCCCAAAGGCACTCGATATCTTCCCGTTTGCCAGATATTGTTCGAGGGTGGAAATTGATAGGGCGGCGCTGATATAATCTACGGTACACGTGAGCGCAGCGACGGTCTTCGTTCTTTTTTTTAATTTCGTCGTAATCAATAATTCAACCCTCACTCCCTTCGATCCCTTTCATCAATTCGTTTTAAAACCCCGAAGTAAGCACTTGTTAGTTGGCCAAAATAAAAGGCTAAACGAACATTTGCACGTTACATCGTCGTATTTATAATTTCGTCGTACTTATTAGCGTCTATCCTAATTGAATAACGAAATCTGTCAAAAGATAATAATGTCCCGCAGTTCTTAATAATTCAGAATGCCTATGAGATTGAATTTGGCAAAGACGAAATTTCCACTTTCGTGAGAAAGTATTCCCGACCCTCAGAGTTGTAGCATGTAAGACAGCAGTGATTTACCGAGTGAAATTTGAGTATCGCGAAGCACGCGAAATGCGTATCGTGAATCCAATATATTGTTCGCGAATGTACCCTCTATCGAATGGCCATAACTCACCGGAGATTCCAATAACGAAAGAAGCATACGCATACTTGCTCGGTGATTCAAGTTTCCAGGCATAAGAATTCGTCCCGCGCGATCATTTAAACGGAGAATTAAGGTCGAACGATAGATACATCTGCCTTTAAGAAAGCGTCTGGAGCGAAGAAATTTATATACGCGGTCGTTCCTCAAAGTGACACTCGAGCAGCATGTAAATATAAATCATACTTTTTAACCAAGGTAGAATGGACGTGAAACTGAGGGACATTGGTCACGCCAAGCTGCAATCTCGCACGAGATTCTACGGAATTCCTACGATTCTTTCGGTGTTACAAACAGGGAATACGATACACGAATTTCTTCCAAATATTATTTATGAGTCTACAGTTCCGTTGTAGGAAAAGATTTTATGTATCTACAAAAAAATCTCACGGTTATCATTCATAGAAACTGTGTCAGTATCTAAATTCACATTCTATAAATCTAACATATTTCCTTATTCATAAATAGAAATAATTTTTTAACAATATAAATGATTAAAAACAACTTAACGAATATATTTTTGCGGAATATAATCTGTAATTATACAGTTTCGAAACGCTTGCGTCGAGCACGAAACGCATTAACGTCCGATGAGGTGATTAAACTGTTCGAGCGTGAAGGGTAGAAAAATAATGCAACGTTAGTTTACAGCTACCCCTTTCTATCGGGGAGTCAGGGAGCCGTTTTGCATCGTACTTCCAGTCGATAAGAAGACGGTCGGCTAGCGACCCTCCCATCGATATCTACCGTACCGACTCGAGCACAAGCGAGGCAAGCTTTCGCGTACAATGACATCGACGATATCACGCGGCTACGATGATACACCGAGACCGTGATGGTATCTCGTGGCTGATGTTTGCATGGCCGAAGGGATCACACCCTTCCCACGCCGCCAGGAATGTTAACGGAACGTCTTCATGTCCCCGATGCATTGCCGCTTATCATGTAAGCTGCATCATAGATTAGCTACTGTCTACAATGATACTAATGCCAAATACCCGATGGTACAATTTGTCGCTACCCTTAATTGCGATACGTTTCCCTTCGATGCCATTAAAAATTTCGAATAAAAATACTCGTCATATTTAATTTAGAAATAATGGTAGATAAGAGTCACGGAACAGTATAACACTAAACCTACCACAGTCAAATGACGTTAATGAAGTTACTTTCTGAGTTACGCATTCTGAGCTTCACACGCCATGGTCGGCGAAACATTCTCGGGATCGAGAGAAGACGCGAGTATCAACCGGCAAAACAAAAACCGGTAGCGAATCACCATCGCCAACCTAATGCTATGGCTCGCTATGAATATACGTGATAATCTGAAGTGCAACATCTATCATTAAATTTCTCAATAAAAATAAAGCACAAATGGTTTTATCATATTGTTAAAAATGTAACTATAACTTAATTCGATGTCGAACTAAAATATCAGTACCAATATTAAATAGCATTCAAATGTAAAGAATGTCAATATTGTATACTTGTGCGTAAAATCGTAAAATCTCGTTTACTGTTAATGGCACTAAATTAAGCATCATCGAATCTAAATAAAATCTAAAGGCAAATTGAATCACTTCGAATTCGCTAAGATTAAATTCTATACTATACAATCATGTATTTATCGTTTGCTGTCTCTCGGATACACGAAAGGAAAAATGTCACAGCAACCGAATCGTGTAATTTGTCAAATCGGGAAATCAATTACGAGAAAATACTCTTCTCGGGAAAGGTTCGCCGAAAGCGTTTTCTTGCAGGTTCTCCTCCGGCTCATAATGATTCGGATGCGTGTCATCCGGACGTCCGCTGTGACAGAATTGTTCGCCGGAAATAAATTGGCAGACAGTCACGAGCTATTCGTTTCCGTTGGGCGAAAATGCATTTCTCCATTAATGTTTCACGTTCCCCGTAAGATACGACCCCAGAGACACGATTCATTTATATCGTTCATGTCACTGTGTACGGATCGTGCCAATAGCCGATCGACCCTCCCAGATCGTTTGTCATGCGAGCCACGAGCCTACGTACGTGTGCGCGCGTGTGTGCATTCGTCCGTGCACGCCATCCTTGCATTCGTCATAAAATCACATGACACTGTATGTTCGCAGTTAGTATAATTACCGGCGAATGTAATTACTTTTAACGCGATATACGACGGTTATTCGAAAAGAAATCGACTTCGAAATGGGCGGGCATGCATATGGTAATGGATAGCGAAGTTTAGTCGGCGGTTATCAATCATTTTATACTCTGTAATAATTGTTCCAGTTTGTACTTGAAAAGTCGATTGAAATTATCAAACTTTCTGTATCCGTTCCACCGGCTAACGACGTTGTAAAATGTTACACGCACCACTAGTATTTTAGTCAAACATTTAAAAATTTATTTTTATATAGTCATCCTTTCATTCTTGTTTTTCATCAGTTTTTCTGACATTCTCAATAATTGAAGTGTTGAGACATGAGTTATATTGGATACGGTTGAAAATGAAACACTTTTAAATTTCAATTTTATGTCAAACTCTTGTTCAATCTGAGGCTCGAAAGGAACGTCTGTATGCAACAGAAAACACATTGCAAATGAAGGCAGGGCCTTCTGTTCCTGACAAAGAATTCGAAGCCTATTAAGTAAACTAGAACCTTTATCTATGGAAAATGTTAAAAATGTGGTTAAAATAAATTCAAGTTGACACAACCGTAGCGATATAATTGTAACATACGTAACGCGTACCATCTGCAACACCTCGAGCGAAATAAACTTAGAGCCGTAAAAGGCAGGCAAAGATGAACCTGGGGACCAAGAGACCAACGCAATAATATATGTACAATATTTTTAATTGTTGACGTTAAAATGTGCTCGCCGGGTTTTTTTCTCGTTAAACGTGACGTGTCTACGACCGAGGGTCAGGAACGTTCCTGTCATATTTTCGGTCGAGCCCTCGGAGTTATTTATTTCACGCTTAAAGAATCACCTACCGTCCATACGGCCGCGTTATCCAACATTTGCATGTGGTCGACTTTTGCGCAAACTGTCTTCTGCAAGTACGCTGGAAATCCGACAGACAATGCTGTTTAATTCCCAGCCCGGTGTTATGAATCGTGCAAGCACACGTATATTAAAATTATTTATACGAATTTTAGAAATATTTCACTTTCAATTCCTTAACATACTTGACATACAAATTAAATGGAACTTTGTAAAAGAATACGAGTAGCGATGAGCCAGTGCCAACCGGATGTCGGCTATTTTTTGTATTATATAGATTGTACATAGATTGTATTATGTACATTGTATACAGATTGTATAAAACATTGTTGTAGCTAAAATCAATCGGCATCTCCTGTAAGAGGAGAAGTTGATTTGAGATGATTGTTGATTTGAGAGAAGTTGAAGAGGAGATGATTAATAGGAATCCAAATTTCAAGATAAAATGTACTCTTTCTCAGAGCAATGACTCTGAGGTCAAATTCCAGAGGAGTAATAAACCTTTATCCTAAGTTTTCAATGCAGGATCAATGCTTCTTGAAGTTATTGCAATGCAACATTTTAGAAATTTTGCGAAGAATGCATTTCTAATAGAATTATTACGTCTTTGTGATTGAAGATACGCATGTATCGTCACAAATATTTCCCAGGGTCTGAGCCTATCTCTCCCCGCATCTACCCTTTTTAAAGAAGTCAGGGTTGTCGAGAAAGTTAACTGGTGACGAATGTTTCTTTGCGATTACGCGAAACTGGATCGAAAGAAACGAACATCCAGGAAGCGACGTGTCAGAACGAGTTTGCATTTGATTCCTCCGCACTTAACATGCGACTCGTACGCACAATGCAGTCCATCGGAAGTTGTCGTCTACTACTTCCGCTATCTGGCTGCGGCACGTCTGCCTGACGGCTTCCCCCCCATTTCATCTCGACGAAATTCCGTCGCATATAGATATGTACATATATGTATGTGCCTAGATGTGCGCGTTCAATGGAAAACGACAGCCTTTTTTTGCGAAGGAACGTAACGTGGGGAGGGCGAGTCGAGAAATACGATGAAAGAGGAATTAATAACCCATCATGTATTGAAATCATATTGAATGGAACAGGAAACAGCTTCGTGCTTCGTTAAATTATTTTAAACGAGGCTTTATATTCGGTAACGTCACGTACAAGATAGAAGAGTTTGATACACAATTTATCGACGAAGAGACGTCCATAAAGAGACTCCCTTTACGCCCCAAATGTCTCTATGATCGTACACATCATTTTACCCTAATTACTGAACGATCCCAGGTAATTAAGGAGAGTGTTTCGTACTTCATTTTTTATACGATTGCACCTGAAATTATTCGTCATTGAAACCGAAGTACACAGACGTTACGAGGTTTTCTTGCGACGCACGTGTACCGCAAAATTTGTGTCGAATTCCTTTTTATAGACGCTGACAAAAGAAGTGATAAAAAAGTAGAATTTATCAAAATTTTTATAAACCGAATCGAACGACAAGTCGCGTTCATTAAATACGAATAAACCACAGCAATAACCAACTGGGGCGAACATTTCTCTTGCGCTTATCTCCGACATTTCATTAAGCATGAGTGCTCTCGCAATAGGAATCAAGCAAATCAATTACAGCTAACACCTAACGAACTTTAAGCTAATTACTTTATTGCAGGTATATCATTGTTGAAAGGGTTATAGGATAATGAAATACTCATCAGCACCGGTATGACCACGTGCTGGTTTATACGTATAAAACTGATTCCCTTGATAACATCGTTGAGAATTAATCTCTATCATAAATCTTCTTCGTTACTCCTTTCATGCGCACAAATCAATAAGACTCGTAGTATTTTAAGACTAGCAGTATTTTACTGTTGTTCGTCATTATCAAATCTCGTAGGAATTTTGAGACTAAAATGTTTCCGTAGAATTGAAAAGGCGAGTTGCCATGGCTTTGACGTATGAAAGACGTCGAGTGCGGGTTCGTACGTCGGTGTCGTCGATTCGTCTTCACTTGCCTTTCACCGATGGCGAATCCTTTTCGTTCTGCTATTCTCCACGTTGTATAAATGGTACACGCATCTGGCAGCCGTCCGTTGGCCAGGGCTACATCGTTCTTACACGAGATTGCTCTGCTCAGTGGCCTATTCGATTTATCAATCGGCTCCTTTAGCCTTCACCTTCCATCACCGCGAAGAAACTCCATTTGCCGAATTTATTGCCACGGATATATCAATTTTACACTGTCCGTTTGTTTAACTTGAATTTCAGCTTCAATTCTTCTTCCCCGT